>JZKD02S2071496.1:26897-46816 GCA_000966675.3 Picea glauca | reverse complement strand
CTAAACCCCTATTAAATCTTCCCATTGTCAATAGGTGTATGCTTTTTGGCGTAATTATAGAAAATTAGGGTGCTAGAAGAACTCAAATTCAAACTTTGGCGAGGGCAACAATGCTAAGGCCCTTTGCCCCCTGTGTTATGGCCCTAATAAGCATTCACTATTAGTTTATTTGTTATATTAGTAGGTAGGCTAGAACCTTTCATTGTACCCTTCCATTATAATTTTACCATTTCTCTCTCTCTCTCTCTCTCTCTCTCACACACACACACACACACACACACACACACACACACACACACACACACACACACACACACACACACACACACACACCAAGGAGACTTAGTCTTATGATCATCATATCTTGTCTTTTGAATTAGATATCTTGTAAAAGGAGGTTTCCTCGAAGTGGATTGTATTCATTGAATATTTATCATTTCCAAGGTGATTGGGTTATAATATTTGGTATCAGAGCATCGATCCTAGGGTTTTGTTGCTTCAAGCAAGTCATATTCACATTTTCGCTATAAATTTTTTCCGAGATGCTTCAAACTGTGAAATTTGGAGGTTACTCAGGAGACATATCACAATACATTTGGTAAAAATTTCAAGTTTTGTTTCAATATACTTTCAAAGATGTAGCCTATGGAAGATAGGGTTTTTGACTCATCTTGAAATCAATTTTAAACAAGTCATCTTGGAATTTTCACTATAACTTTTTTTTTCTAGGAAATTTCAAACAATGAAATTTCATGGAGACTAAGGACAAATGTCATAGTATAGGTGGTCAAAATTTTAGGTTTTGGTTCGCTATACGTTCGAAGATATAGTCCATGGAAGACAAGGTTTGTGACTAATCTTGAAATCAACTATCTTGGCATTTTTGCGGTAATTTTTTTCCTGTGAAGTTTTAGACTGAAATTTCCAGAATATTGGGTTGACACAGTGAAGTACACGTGGAAAAAATTTCATATTTTGACTCATTATATTTTATGATATATTTTTTATGGAAGTTAGGGTTTTTCACAAGTTATTTTTTGGTGATTTTAAGAGCTTTTTTCGTGGTTAGCAAGCTCAATGTTTGAAAAAGAAATTAGAGACGTGTTCTGGTGTCTTAAATAACAAAAGATTTTTTGTTAAGTGGGTAAAACTATGGTTGGGGAAGAATACACACAAGAAATACACATGGTTTCATGTGGTCGCAAACACACATTGTTTCACCTAGTTAGAAACCCTTGTTGGTAGTATACCAGATATAAAAAGTATGCATAACAGAAATAAAATGCTAGAAATGGAAGAATAACAACAATATAACCGGAATAATCACCACAATAACACTAAAATGATGTAAAAATAACAACATAAATAACACTTTGATTCTGAGAGCAATGTTCACGAGCCTCTTTGAGGGGGAAACCTCTAGTAGAGCAGAGGTCTATTACAATAATCTCCAAGCTAGGGTTCTCATACCCTCAACAACTATTTATACTAAATATGTCTATCAAAAGAAGCATCTAGAGGAAGATCCTTCTAGAAGCGGAAGCTTCTATTAGGTCTTCTTACATTCGACTTATTCTATTTTATTGCAAGGCCTTATTAATATTGGCCTTTATTACATCCGAATATATTGTTCTACCTATGTGCGGGTTAGGACCCTAACATGTCCCCCCCTTAAAAACAACCTTGTCCTCAAGGCTTGAGATGTGGAAATTGCTGTAGAATGGTAGCTAGTTCCCAAGTGGCATCTGGTGGAGTTGTATCTTTCCACTAGATTAACACTTCCTTGATGGTTCTCTGATGCAGACGACGCTCACGCTAGTCCAAAACTGCTTGTGGTTGTAGCCAAATGGATCCTTCTTCGGCTAACTCGGGAAGATTGGTTTGAATTTGGCACTTAGTTTCGATCACCTTCTTTAAGCAGGAAACATGAAAAACATGATGTAGCTTCGAATGACTGGGCAAAGCTAACTGATAGGCCACCTGTCCCACATGCTTGAGAACTATATAAGGACCATAAAATTTGGGCGCTAGCTTCTGACAATGCTCGGCCTTGAGGGAATTTTGCTTGTAAGATTGCAGTGGAAGAAACACCTGATCCCCTTCTTCAAATTGACGTTCAGAGCGACCTTGATCTGCTTGTTGCTTCATGCGATTCTGTGCCATGACCAAATTCTCTTTGAGGGTATAGAGAATAGCCTCTCGAACTGTAAGTGTTTGGTTAACTGCCTGAACCTTCGAGACACCAGGTAAGTATGAGAGAACTGAAGGTGGCTTCTGTCCATATACTTCTTCAAAATGAGTCATGCGCGCAGTTGTATGGTATGAAGTGTTGTACCACCATTCAACTAGGGGTAACCATTGAGCCCATTGATTTTTCTTTTCCGAGGCAAAACACTTGTTGACAATTTTTGTTTGACCATCAGTCTGGGGATGATAAGCTGTACTAAGATGCAATTGGGTGCCTTGTAGCTTGAACAGTTCTTGCCAAAAATTGCTTGTGAAAGTTGGGTCACAATCAGAAACAATAAAGTGTGGCATGCCATGAAGCTTGAAGACTTGATCCATGAAAATTTGAGCCACCATGGATGCTGTAAACGAGTGTTGAAGAGTGCAGAAATGAGCATACTTGGAAAGGCGATCAACAACCACCATGATGATTGATTTATTTCCCGATTTGGGTAAGCCTGTAATAAAATCCATAGAGATGTCCTTCCAAATAACAGGTGGAATCGGGAACGGTTGTAGTGTTCCCACATATTTGATTGTTTCTCCCTTGTTGCGTTGACACACATGACATTCGATGACAAAATTATGAATGTTTTGTTTCATACCATCCCAGAAAAAAGAACATTTGACCCTGTCATAGGTTTTGGTGAACCCAGAGTGCCCCACTGTTGGTGTAGCATGAAGCTCAGAAAGTACCGTGGATTTAAGCTTTGATTGTTTACTTAAATACAAACGACCTTTGTATCGAAGCTCATCATGGAGCCAAGAGTACCCTGGGGGAGCTGGAGCATTGGATTGCAATTGTTGGATCAACTGCGAACTTTTGGGAACTTGTAGCCATTCCTGGCGAACGGCTTGGAGCCAATCTGGTACAATGAAGGAAAGAGAAAAAAGGGATCATGCATCTTCATATTTGTGAGAAAGTGCATCCGCAACCACATTTTCTTTGCCTTTCTTGTAAATGATCTCATAATCATAGCCAAATAGCTTAGTCACCCATTTTTGTTGCTCCGGGGGGGAAATGTGTTGTTCCAGAAAATACTTGAGGCTTTGATGGTCTGTCTTAATTTGGAAGCATTTCCCCAATAGATAAGGGCGCCACAAATCAACTGCATGTAAAATAGCCAACATTTCCTTTTCATAGATAGATTTGCCTAGATTTATTTTAGATAGTTGCTTGCTGGTAAAGACCAAAGGCCGACCCTCTTGCATAGGGACAACACCAATTCCTTTCCCTGAAGCATCACATTCCAAGAGAAAGGTCTTTGTGAAATCAAGAAGGACCAGGATGAGAGTGGTGCACATGGCCATCTTCAAGGTTTGAAAATATTGAGCAGCAACTGGAGTCCATGTGAAAGAGTTATTTTTTAGGAGAGCAGTGAGAGGTGCTGCAATCTTTCCATAATTTGTAACAAACTTGTGATAATAACCTGTTAAGCCCAGAGAGCCACACAAGATTTTGAGAGTCTTTGGGTGAGGCCAATCTTGCATAGCTTCAATCTTTTTAGGATCCACCCTGATGTCGTCCTTGCCAACCAGATGACCCAAGTACTCTACTTTTGAGGCGCCAAAAGCACATTTAGACTGTTTCAGGAAAATTTGGTGTTGAGAGAGTAGATGGAGAACTCGATCCACATGAGCAAGATGTTATGTCCAAGTCTTGCTATAGATGAGGATATCATCAAAGAAAACTAAGACAAAATGATGGAGAAAAGGACGGAAGACATGATTCATGAGGCTTTGGAAGGTGGAGCAGGCATTACACAAGCCAAAGGGCATGACCAAAAACTCATAGTGGCCCTCATGAGTTCTAAAGGCAGTCTTGGGAATGTTTGCCTCTTTCATATGTATCTGGTGGTAGCCCGAACGAAGATCAAGTTTAGTAAATAATTGGGTGCCACTCAGTTCATCCAGGAGGTCATCAATGACAGGAATGGGAAATTTGTCTTTAATGGTAAGTTTGTTGAGGGCACGAAAGTCAGGACACATTCGCCAAGAACCTTCTTTCTTCAGGACCATGGCCACAGGAGAAGAGTAGGGGCTCATACTAGGGCAGATAACACTTGCATTAAGGAGTTCCTGGACCATTTTCTCAATTTCATTTTTTTGGGAAAAGGGGTGACGATACAAACAGATATTGGGAGGAAGGCTTCTAGGTACAAGGGGAATGGAATGATCATGAACACCACGTGAAGGAGGGAGTCCCTGGGGGGTGGAAAAGACCACTTGATGTTTAGAAAGGATGGCGTGGAGGTCTTGCGGCACCGAGGGTGTTTCTGTTGCTTGTATGGCATGGAGTTGGGCAATAACACCAGAATGACCCTTTTTGAGCAGCTTTTCCATGCGATGGGAACTAATGATCTCAGGGGAACCAATGGTGATGCCTTGGAACTTATATTGGTGGCCCTCCTGGTCAAATTGCATGCTTAATTCCTTAAAATCCATGAGAATGGGACCAAAAGTCCTTAGCCAGTCTGCACCCAACACAATGTCACAACTGCCCATGTCGATAGCAAACATATGCGATTTCAAGTGGTAGTCACTAATTTGAAGACGCACATTTTCACAACGCCCTCCACATTTCATGGAGCCACCATTGGCAATCATGATTTGGAAATTATTGACGGCATGGATGTAGCAATGAGTTTCTTGGGTAATGCGATGATGAATAACATTATGGGTGCTTCCACTATCAACCAGAATGATGACCTTCCGATGCTTGATGTAACCGATTAGCTTGAGGGTTTGGGGAGTGGAGAATCCAGTGAGAGCAATGAGGGAAATGACTGGTTCTACTTCGGAAGGGTCTGAGGGAGGGGTTATGTCGGGGGTTTCAGGTGACTCAGACACAAGGGGAGTTTCAACATCCTCTTCTGAAATATCCTCGAAGATGGCCATAAAAAACTTTTGTTCCTTACACTTGTGGCCCAGGAAATATTTGTCATCACAATTATAACAAAGGCCTTTGAGTTGGCACTATAGCAGTTAGGCAACTGATCGGTTTATCTAAAGAGGGCTTTAGGAAATCTAGGTCGATCCGTACACAGGTGCTGTCTGATGCGCTACCACTCGAAGGGGTACCAACAAGGGTTACAAGGGTGTCCAACATATGTGCGCTTAAGAACCACTTGTATTTCCTGCGTGTATGAATCCCTCAACCGTGGGTTTATGCGCGTAACGACAGATCTCTGTGGCTTAAAGACACCGGAATACATCTCTACCCTGAAAAACAATTTACCCACAATTTCTGCCAAGGAAAGTGCTCTGATACCACTTGTAGTATACCAGATATAAAAAGTATGCAGAACATAAATAAAATGCTAGAAATGACAGAATAACAACAATATAACCAGAATAATCACCACAATAACAATAAAATGATATAAGAATAAAAACATAAATAACACTTTGATTCTAAGAGAAATGTTCACGGGCCTCTTCGAGGGGGCAACCTCCAGTCGATCAGAGATCTATTACAATAATCTCCAAGCTAGGGTTCTCATACCCTCGATTCCTATTTATACTAAATATGTCTATCAAAAGAAGAATCTAGAGGAAGATCCTTCTAGAAGCGGAAACTTCTATTAGGTCTTCTTACATTCAACTTATTCTATTTTATTGCAAGGCCTTATTAATATTGACCTTTATTACATCCGAATATATTGTTCTACCTATGTGCGGGTTAGGACCCTAACATTGTTGGTACCCCTTCAAGTAGTACCACATTAAACATTACCTATAGAGGAAATCTGACTTCCATGTACTTTGGGAATATAGGAAGTCCCCTAGGTATACCTAAAACTAGCCTTAGATAAGTTATTCGACCATCTTGTTTCTATAGTACACCGAAAATGACACTAGGGGAGACCACTCTCTAGTTCCTAGGTAGTTAGGTAGTACAACTAAGGACACGGTTGAGCCTCCTTAGTTAGTTCCCTGAGATATTGGGTTGAGTACCATTGTTAGAACCCACACGTATATTAGAGAGCTATAATACCTGACACTCCCTTGTCCTTAGGACCTAATAACTTTTTCTCATGACTCCAAAGAAAGATCCAAAATTTACGTCACCAATTAAATCTATAGAAATATCCTCCATGACTCATGAAGAAAATGAGGACATACAAAACAATCTATCCAAATTGGACATTCAAATAAATGAATTGAAGGATAGGTCAGTGAAACATGTTGACTTGATGAATACTCAAACATAAATGGAAAAGAAGATGGATGAAAATAAGGAACAAATGAAACAGTTGGAACAAAAAATGGATGGAAAGTTGGAAAAAATGAATGGAAGGTTGGAAAAAATGGAACAGAGGATTATAGAAGCCCTAACTAAGAGGTTCCCTAAAATTGATAATGTGTCTAAAGGGACTCATGAAAATAAAAGTAGTATTCTAGTTGAACAACTTTCCAATAGTAAGAATTTTCCGGGGGGATTTAACTCCACTAATGGAGTTACTTATGGACGGTCTCCAAAAGGAGTGAACCTTCCCAAGGTTGAATTAAGGAAGTTTGATGGAATATAGGTCTTTGCCTGGGTGAACCAAATAGAGCAATATTTTGAACTGCATAATATTATGGATGATAAGCAAAGGATTCACATAACAACTTTGATCTTTGATATAAAACCATATCAATGGTATCAATGGGTAGTTAAAAGGAAGCCTCATTCTTATCATTATACTTGGGATTTATTTACAAGACTTAGAAGCACAATATGGGCAAATTTGGGAACAAGACTACTTTATTCAATCGACAATAATCAAGCACTTAGGTGATATTAAAGATAATAATTCAGAAATATGTATTGGCCATATGGATGGATAACATAAGTGATGAGCATTCGCTGGAAGCTTACATGGGTGGATTAAAAGAAGAGAATAAACATGAACTTTTCCTAAAACATCCTCAAAATATTATAGAATCTATGCAATGTGTTCATCATATTCAAGCCAAGAATGAGGATACACACAAGTCTATTGTTGGAGCATACACATGAAGCATAGATAGTTTTGGGGTTCATAAGACAACCACACCTTGACCTACTCAAATATCACATAAGGAAATGGAGGAAAGATGAGCAAAGGGACTATGCTTTGGGTGTAACAAAAAATAGTCAAAAGGGTATAAATGTCAAGAAACACAATTGTTCAGCTTGGAAAATAATTATGAAGAGGAAGTGGAGGCATGTACACAAAGAAATGAGGAAGAACTTGTCAACTTAAAAGAGCAATAAATAGAGGCAGAAATTGTGCACAACACTGATTCAGACATGTGCAAAATATATGTTCATGCATTGGTAGGTTTTTTAGCACCTCAAACCAAACCCTGAAGATTGTAGGTTACATTAAGAAGTAAAATTTTATAGTGCACATTGACTTGGGTAGTTCCCATAACTTCATTGATAAAAGATTAGCATAACACCTTAATTGTTTTGTATACCCAGTGACAAATTTGCAAGTTTTGGTTGCTAATGGAGGGAGTATAGATTAGGTGGGAAGATGACACAACATTAAACTAAGTATGGGAGAATATAATTTGGAAAGCCCAATGCATACCATTCCCATTGGAGGTGTAGATGTTGTTCTAGGGATTCAATGGTTGAAAACATTAGGTATAATTTCTACAAAATATAACCAAATATTCACAAGATTTGAATTGGAATGAATTCAATACGAACTCAAAGGGTTAAAATTTAGACCTTCTCAAGTCATCAACTCTAATAGAATGGAAAAACTCCTAAAAAAGGTAGCAAGGGAGTTGTGGTTAAAATTTATTCTATGGAAGTTAAGAAAAAAGATGAAAATATTCCAAAGGAATTAAGATGTTTGTTGGAAAAGCATTATAGGGTCTTTTAATAAATTCCTAAAGGTCTACCTCCATCTAGAGATCATGAACATAAAATCGAACTAATATCAAGAATACTCCTAATAAAATGCTTTATAGATATCCTCATAAAAAAAAAGGGGAGATTGAGAAAAGAGTACAAGACATGCTGGATTCAAGTATTATTCAACCAAGTAGGAGTTCATTTTCAACTCCGGTATTGATGTGAGAAGAAAAGATAATTCTTGGAGGATGTGTCCTGATTAGAGAGATCTAAACAAAATCACCATGAAGGATTAATTCCCTATTCCAAATATTGATGAGTTATTAGATGAGCTTCATGAAGTGGCTTATTTTGCAAAGCTAGATCTTAGATCAGGATACCACTCGATCATATTAAGAAAAGATGACATTCCCAAAATAGATTTTGGAACTCGTGATGGACACTATGAATTCTTGGTCATGCATTTTGGGTTAACTAATGCTCCTTCGACTTTTCAAAGTCGTATGAACAAAAATTGTTCAACCCCATCTTAGAAATTTTGTGTTGGTTTTCATTGATGATGTACTTATCTATAGAAAATCATGGGAAGACCGCATTAAACATGTGGATCAATTCTTGCAAATTCTTGAGAACAATCAATTGTAAGTAAAAAGATCCAAATGTTATTTTGGGAAACAAGAAGTATAATATTTGGGTCATATTGTTTCAAGGAAAGGGGTTAAGGTGAACCATCAAAATATCCAAGCTATTACAAAATGGCCTACTCCTAAGAACATCAAGAGTCTTGAGGATTTTTGGGTCTTACAAAATATTATCAAATAATTGTTAAGAATTATGCACACATTGCAGGCTCACTCACATATCTCTTGAAGAAAAAATCATTTGTATGGAGTGATAAGGCTACTTTGGCATTCTATCTATTAAAGGATTCCATGTCTTCTACACTAGTATTGGCAACACCTGATTTTGGTAAAAAATTCATAGTATATTGTGATGCATCAAGACTAGGAATGGGAGTAGTATTGACACAAGAAGGGAGACCATTAGCTTTTGAAAGAAAACAATTAAAGGGGAAAGATTTGGTGAAATATGCATATGAAAAATAAATGGAAGAAATTTTACATGCAATAAAAAATGGCGACAATATCTCATTGGGAGGCACTTTAAATTCAATATGGACCATGATAGTCTAAAGTAATTTTTGGAGCAAAGATTCTCATCATAAGAGCAACAAAAATGGGTAGCAAAAATGCCAGTGTTTGATTTTGAAATAATCTAAAAAAAGGGGAAGGGAAATGTAGTGGCAGATGCTCTTTCTATAATAAAAGAAGCCTCTAACTTATGTTCTATTACATCTTCTATTCCTATGTGTCTTGACGAAGCTCACCATGAATGGAAAAATGACAACAACACTAGACAAAAAATATAACGTATAAAGGAAGGGATGAACTCTATGGAACATTGGGAGTGGAGGAGATATATACTTTGTTACAAGGGTAGAATATTTTTATGCCATCAATCAAAGTTGAAGAAACAAATATTAAAGGAGTCCCATGACTCTCTGATGGAAGGACATGTATGGTTCCTTAAAATATATCAAAGGATAAAAAAATATTTATTTTGGGAAGGAATGAAGAAATATATTCAAAAATTTGCAAGAGAATGTTAGGTTTTCCAAAGAAATAAAGGAGAGACAATAAAATCTCTAGGATTACTTCAGCCATTACACATACCTAATCAAAGATGGGAAGAGATATCAATGGGATTCATTACAGGGTTACCAAAATTTGAAGGTAAGGATGCCATTTTGTGGTCGTTGATAGACTCATAAAATATGCACATTTTTGTGGAATTCAAAGTAAATATATAGAAATTCAAGTGACAAAAGTGTTCATGAAGGAATTTCATAGACTTCATGGTCTTCCTAAAGTAACAATAAGTGATAGAGATCCAAAATTCACAGGAAATTTTTGGAAAGAATTACAGAAGATGCATGGAACAACACTAGTTATGAGTTCAACATATCATCCACAAACAAATGGTCAAACATAAATAGTTAACAAATGTTTATAGGGTTATCTAGTTGTTATTATTTAGCCAAGAAATCTCAATGGATGAAGTGGCTTCCTTTGGTATAATGGTGGTATAATACTACCTATTACACATCTACTAAAATGTCCCCATTTGAGGCCCTTTGTGGATATCCAACTCCTAGTATCTCCTACTTTTTGCAAGATAAGTCCAAAGTACATGCAATCGAGTCACATATGGATAATACTAAAGAAACTTTGACAATTCTTAAGGAAAACCTTCAAATGGCACAAAACAGGACGAAACAACAAGCAAATCAACATCGAAGTGAAAGACAATTTGAGGAGGGTGATTGGGTATTTTTAAGACTACAACCTTATAAGAAATCCACACTCAAGCAAAATAAGAATCAACAATTAGCTCCAAAATTTTAGGACCCTACAAGATTATTAGTAGGATTGGACAAGTGGTGTATGAATTAGATTTTCCATCTTCTCTCATTCATAAGGTTTTTCATGTATCTTGCCTAACAAAAGGTTTTGGGACAAACTATGCCAGTGCAAATAGAACTTCCAGAATTAGATGAAGAAGGGAAGTTGATTATTGAACCAAAAAAAAGTTATTGATCAACGTTCTTTATCTCTTCGAAATAGAACCATTATGGACTACCTAATCAAGTGGAAGAATATGCATCCAGAAGAATCTACATGGGAAAATGAGCAGTTTGTGACTAAACACCCTCAATTACAATCTTTGAAGGCAAAGCTTTTTTAAAGAGGGGGGCTATGTTACGGCCCTCGTGCCCCTATGTTATGGCCCTAATGATCATTCATTATTATTTTATTTGTTATATTGGTAGGTAGGCTAGAACCTTTCACTGTACACTGTCATTATAACTGTACACTTTGTCTCCTATATATATATACACCAAGGAGACCTAGTCTTAGAATCATCAAATCTTGTCTTATCAATTGGATATATTGTAAAAAGAGGTTTCCCCCTTGAAGTGGATTTTAGTAATTGACTCTTTATCATTTCCAAGGCACTTGGTTGATAACATACAACAACAACAACAAATTCCTCAGATACTCAATAATGATAGACTTCACTAGGAAAGTGTTGGGAATGTGTTATATTCTTTGCATGGTTAACCCCACATGATGTATGTTTCACTGAAGTGGGTGGGGGGTGGGTGTCAGCTAGGCCACCCCCCACCTAGGGATTTTAGGGGCGAAGCCCTCGGAAAAAAAAATTGGGTTGTTTTTTTATTATCTATTTTTGGCATGTTTTGGTGTTTTTCAACCCATTGTAATCTAATTTATAGTTAAGGAATTAGGGTTGTAATCTAATATGGGTTAATGGATTAAGGTTTTGGATGTTCCAAAATCCTATATATTGTAGTGTAAATGGTGAAGTTAATACAATGAGAAATAGAGGTGCAACTCTACAACTTATTGGTTTTCCTGGTTAAGAGTTTCCAAGGTAAATCTCTGAGTACTCTCTGTGAATGTTATTATTATTCTTTCTATTTTTATAAAGAATCTATATGTATTATTTTATTGTATAGGTTTTAAAATTATATAATTAAAGGCTTGGGACATTTTGCTATAAATCAAGTGTACACCCAATTGGTGGAAAAGTTTCATTTGACAACTTTGAATTAGATTTAGACCAAGGTTTGGAACCCAAAGCATTGGCAAAAACTTGTCTACATTTCTCTACAAATGTGTGCAACAATGTAATCTTACATGGGACAACACTTCTAAACAATGGTTCATGGGTCCATCACAATGCACCATGTGTTGCAATGAATATGAGACTATCGACTAGTTTTTCCTTTAGTGCACAATAGCACTATGTATGTGGGAGTGGATTTTAGAGGGCATAAGAAAGGTAATTTGACTTTAATGGGAAGTTACAAAACTCCTTCATTTATGGTCACAAGGAATCTTTCTCTTGCACTTCAATGAAATAACACAGGGCATTGTATCATGGTTTGTCACTTGGTAAATTTTGTTGGAAAGAAATCAAAGGATATTTGCAAGCAAGATGAACCCGCTCACCTTCATCTAGGGAGAAATTGTCCATAGTATAAAAAGAAACTATTATATCCAAAACTTGTATGATCAATCACCAAATATATTGTTATTAAGGGTAATTATCAATTCCATTCTCCAAACCGTGGACAATTCTCTTCATCATAGTTTGTTGACAATTGCATGCAATCTCTAGGCTACTCTTTCATAAAGTTGAACCTTAACGGTGCCTTGAAGAGGAATCCAGGATGCAAAAGGATACAAGTCATTCAAAGAGATGATACAGGCCACTCAAAAGCATATTATGCATGAAATATCAACATTTCCACCAATAATGAGGCCGAGATACTAGCCCTTCACCTACGTTTAAAAATAGCCACTTAACATGGGCATCAAATCTCTAATTAATGAAGGGGTTTCTCATATCATAATCAAGAAAATATGAAAATCCAATTCAATCACACAAATAAGGCAATTGGGTGTGCATTGGAGATTATTTCACCCCCTACAAGAAATTATCCACTATCTCAAATCCTTTAGTCAATTTATTCTACCATATTCAAAGAAAGTGGTGGCATTTCTACTCACTAACAAGGCAAACAATTTTCATTGGGGGACTTGTTAAGCCCTATAAAAGCCTCAAATTTAGCCCTAGATATCGAGTTATTACATTTCTATTGTTATATTAGTGTTGTCGTTTACCCCTTTTAATTGTAATTGTATCCTTTGTCTCTTATATATACCAAGGAGACCTAGTTATAGAATCATCTCATTTTGTACATTTGTTATATTATAGAGGAGGTTTCCCCCACAAAGAGGTGTATCTTTCATTATTGTATCTAATTCTCAATGCATGGAGTTACTTCTCTTTTTGTTTTCAGGCTATTTGGGTGTTTGTTGCCTAACATTTGGTATCATAACATATGATTCTAGGCTTTCGCTCGCTTAATTGAGTCATCTTGGCATTTTCACTATATTTTTTTTTTCAGTGAAGTTTTAGACCATGACATTTGTAGGATCCTGAGGAGGAACTTGTGATAAAAATTTCAGGTTTTTTTTTTCTCTATAATTTCTGAGATATAGCATGTGGAAGTTGGGGTTTTTTACTAGTCCTGAAATTAAACTCAAACAAGTAATCTTGGAATTTTCCATATATTCTTTTTCCATGAAGTTAAAAATAGTGAAATTTTAGGAGCCTTAGAGGAATAGTGAAGCAATTATGGTAAACTTTTTAGGTTTTGGTTCACTATACATTATGATATATAGCTTGTGAAAGTTAGGATTTCTGACTAGTCCTAAAATTAGTCTCAAACGAGTCATCTTGGTATTTTTGTTATAACTTTTTTTGGGTGAAGTTTTAGATTGTGAAATTTTCATGTACTCGAGGAGACATATTGTAGAACCTATGGTAAAAAATATAGATTTTGATTTGCTATAATTTTCAATTTACGAGCTATGGAAATTAGGGTTTTTGACTAGCCCTAAAACTAGTCTCAAACATGTGTTATGGGTTAAACACTCACATCTACTTTTGTAAAGATCCAAATTGAGTGCCACTAGGTTTTTTGAATAGGGTAGAAAGATATTACTTTAGTTTAAAAATTTAGAAGTTGATACGAAAATTTGAGCACGTGGCAATCCATACAATTTCATTATCCTCAAAAGGAAAAAAATCAACAAGTTTTGGGGAAGTTTCCATAACTTTTCCTTGGCACATTAGAATCCATTCAAACTTGTGGCATTGAAGAAAAACATATTAGGATACCATAGACCATAATTCCATAATCAAAAGAGTAGAAATTTCATATTTATATAAGGTGCAAGGTTAGCCTCAGAACAATCTCCAAATCAAGGTTTTAAAGGTACATAACTCACAATTGACAAAATTTGATTGGAAGATCTATTTTAGGTGATTTAAAGGTGTGGTAAAGTTAGAATATGTAATACATATAGATAAATATTATTGTTATCCCACATGGAAAAGGGTGTTCAAAAAATTTCCACATGAATTAAACCTCTAGAGAGTTCAATCATGACTCAGGAAGAAAGTGAAGAGATACATAACCAACTATCCAAATTGGAGAACCAATTTAAGTAATTGAGGGATATGTTAATAACAAAGGATTTTTTGATAAACACACAAAGAAAACCACAATATATGGAAAATAAGATGAATGAAAATATGGAAGAATTACAAAACTCCACGTCATCCATGATCTTGCATACCCTAGACAAGAGATTCCCTAAAGGAGATATCTGGACACAAGGAAATCATGAAAATGTGGAGAACATAAATATTGATTCCCAAAATCATGATTATTCATCACTCCAAGATCTGCATGGTTGAGGGTTCAACTCAACACCAAGGAACTAATTAATTCCCAAGAATGATGAGGAAATTTGATGGTAAAGATCCTTTAACATGGATATCCGCACCAAGTGGAAACCTTACAAAATGTAACTCTTGCATCCTTGTATTTAGAACATGATCTATTTTCTTGGTACCAATGGCTTTACGAAAAAAAAATGATTATATTGTCTCTTGGTCCATTTTCAGAATGAATTGATAACACATTATGGGGATATTAAGAGCAATGCATTCTTTAATCAATTTATAAATCTCTGACAAAGAGGTCCAATTATAGAGCACATTCAAAAATTCCAAAAACCAAGTCTTGAAGTAAAGATCATTCCAAAGGATAAATTGTTAGATCTCTTTATGGGCACTTTAAAGGAGAGCATTTAACATGAGCTGTGTCTCTTCGAACTTAAATCCCTAGAGCTTGCTTTCAATGTGGCTAGGAAAGTTGAAAGTAAAAATATGGCTGCTAGAAGAGTGGTCACTAACAAATATAAAGAGCACCATGTGGGAACCTCACTCAACCTACATGGTTGACACTCAACAAATGGATTAAAGAAGAGAAAAGGGACTATGTTTCAATTGTGACAACAATCACAGTAAGGGGCATAAATGTCATGAGAATAAATTATTCTAGATAGACTATGAAGAGGAGGAAGATCAAGAATTGGAATCATCACAAGATCTAGAACTAGAAGAATACTCCAACCATATATTTTCATGCAATGGTTGGCATCAATAATTCACAAACCCTCAAGATAGAATGATATATCAAAAATAAAAAGGTAACAATGTTGATTGATTTTGGTAGTACCCATAACTTTAATAATTTCAATTTAACAAAACTTTTCAATTGATTTATATATCCAACAGTAGAGTATCAAGTAATGATTGCAGATGAAGGCACTATAAATTGCTTAGGAAAGTGCCATAGTATTTTTTTTTAAAGTAAAAAGAGGGAAGATCCTATTGTATTAAATCACATGCAAAAATAAACATCTGTCTTTAGGTTGCCAGCAGTTCCACCAAATTAATGAAAACCACAACAATTGGCAGCCTTGGATATCCATGTCCAAAAGAGGCGGACCGCCATCTGCCCTGCCCAGAGGAAACTAGGACTGGTGGTGGCCTATAGTCTGTGCATTAACCATGAAAACTAAAATTGAAACTAGACTAAACATTATAGAGTTTGAGCTGACTGAACCCTTAACTAGAACCTAGACATCTAACCATAACCAAAAAGCAGTCATAGCCATGCAATTACCCATTGGTTCCAGAGGTGGCCTTGTCGGGGTCTTCATTGTGCGGTCCATTTCGAGTTGGAAGAGCATAAGGTCTTGCACACGTCAGACATATTTTCCCTACTGGCACATTGTAGAAAGCCTCGTACAACATGTCTATGTGTTGGTGCATGTGTGTGCCACTGTAGACCTGGTCTGCCATATGGCTTCTCAGGTCAAACACCAAGTCTAGCTGTTCCGAGTGGAAAAAGGGCAAGGGGACACACCACTGTTTCGGTGCAATCGATATAGGAGGTGGCGCAAGGACCTTGCCACCCTCCTTAGACATGCCACCCTCCACAACCTCTCTTGTTGCAACATGCATTCCATCCTCTGTTTCGTCCTCGTGCTCCGCTGTCGTGCTCCATGCTTGTGCTCCTACCTTCTTCCTGGGGTCCTCTTCTTACATAGTGGATCTGGAAGGATCGTAGCCTACTGAAAGTGTGGCATCCTGAGAGGCCATATGGAGGAGCTCCTTCGGGAACTCCTCCTCAATGTAGATGATGTGGAACTCCTCCAGTTTTGCCTCCATGGTGTTGGTTTCATGGTGAGCTGGTGTAACTGACCGAGTGTCTTCCTCAGGGAAGTTGCTTGGAGGTTGCCAATTCTCTAGCACCATGAAGAGAAGGGAATCTAGAGGGATCTGTATGGGTTCCTCTAGAATGACCTCCTCCACATAAACCATTGGAGGTGATCAGGTCATCCCTTCTCTATGACCTGTCTAAATTCTTTGAGTATGGGGCATGGAGAGTTCCCGATCTAGCCTTTGTTGTCGCCTCTGTCTCATAGCCAGACTGTACCAGGCAGGGATGTGATGGAGCTTACCTCTCTCACGTGGCATCGAGAAGGTGATTCTAATGGCGAAGTTGTAGGAGGTGTTGCAATGGCCGCACTAGAGCACAAAATTGATAACTTGGTGTGGATCGAAGGCAAAATGGAGAGAACTAATGCAAAGCTGGGTGATAATAGGGAGGTGCGACATGATGGCTACCATTATCGCCCCCCCCAACATTGAATTTCCTTGCCGCTGGTCTATTCACATGAGGGAGCAGTCCCATGGCTCTTGGCTAGTAGTTAAGGCTAGATTCCATACTTGATGACGAGGGGATGGGAGTCGACCTGCCTTATTTATGGTTTAGTCTGGACTGGTGCGACATGGTGCTTGTGTGATACGTGTTACCCCATCCAGGGGGAAATTCCATAGTATTAAGCTCACAATGGGGGAGTATTTGTTTGAAATTCCCATGATTACAATCCAAATGGGTGGTGTTGATGTTGTATTAGGGATCCAATGGTTACAACCATTGGGAATAATGGCTCTTAAGTTTTAGGAACTATTCATGAGATTTTCTTCAAAAGGCATAGAAATTGAACTCATAGGTCATCCAAGTGGATATCGATGGCCACCCACCTCTTCCACTTAATCATCATGGTTCTCCATCTGGGAAATTTGGTTATGATTTTCTAGGTCCTAAACTTTCACGTCCATTTCGAGGCCCTTAACAAGATTTTTATACAAGCGATGCCAACTTGAATTTACCTTGAGCAAAGATAGACCATGTTGTTTTATTGTTGTCCTTAGTTAGATATTTTTAACGAGCTACTATGCGCGCAAAATGAATATTGTATGTGAAAGTTATGTTCCCAGAAAGTTGATGTAGAAACTAACACCCAAAAATACGTTTTTGTATTTCAAAACACCTTTTGGTGCTTTGCCTCCTAGGTTTAGGGTTTTGGATCTCTATGGTTCTTGCTTTATGTTAAAAGGCCATCCTTTTGGACTCTTGTATTAGATTTTTGCGAATGAGTGTAGTTTCCATCTCTCTCTCTTCAGAGATAAGCTACCGCCATTCTAGTATGATTGAATTGATAACACATTATGGGGATATTATTATAGCAAGATTTGCCTCACCCCATGCAATTTGCTCAGAAAGCCTTTTCCATTTCCTTGTGCAGGCTTGAAGTCCCTTTTTTTTTTCCAGTTTCCAGAGGTAAAAAATTGTATTTTTCCACATATACGGACCCTAACAGTTATACAACATGTGTATATGCAGGTTGCAACATTACAACCCGTGTACATTGAGTTTAGGTGCTCAAAATAAAAAAAATGGTGTTGGGTTTCCATTTCACGTCACGGGATCCATGATCCTTGACCTTCTATATACTGGAAACGTTTCGAATCAGCCCTTCGGTTCCATTTGAAGGCTATAAATGGGCCTTATCCAAGCTGTGGAAAGGAGGAGAAGAATTCAACTTTGAGAGCAAAGTTACTCTGGAGAAATTATTCACTTCATATTGAGTCTGCATCCCTTTGTCCTTTTAAGTCTGAACACATTGTTCAGCCCCCAAGCTTTTCCCTATGTGATGGAGAACCTCATTGTCTCTCTTATATGAGCTTGCCTTTGGTGGAGGATTGAAGTGGTGGAGGCCCAGTTGGAAGGGACTTAGTTTCTCGGTTCCATATGTGCCGACACATAAGTTTGTCATTCATACACTTCTGTTGATTAAATTTTAATATAAATACTCTTTTTTCGTCCAATTAATGTCTTGCAAATATATGAATTATTATTCCATGGGCGTATTTGTTATGAATATTGATGGATTATGCTATTATATGTTCTAACTTTATATATTCACCATAATCTTGTGTATCTTGGTTGTTGAGGACAAGTTGCGGGTGTATTGCTTTGAGTCAAGTGCTCAACGGTGGACTTCATTGAATGTCTGGATGAGGTAGGTTCTTTATCTTGTCTTGTTAACATATTTTTTGATATAGAATACATGAGATTATAGTTGATTTCTGCAGTCATTTCCGTCTATTGTGGTTTACCCCATGCCATAGAGTGATTTTCCTCGTAACAGAATTGGCGACCATACTAGGGATTGAATCTTCTTTTCAGGGTTTGGAGTGTTTTTCTCCTTTGATTTCTCTCGTTTATCTTGAGTTTCTTGTCGTTTGATTGCCTGACAACCTCTGTTCATTTTGATTATGAGTTTCTTGGCCTTATCCTTAACCTGACAGTGTTTCAATACATATACGTGGGTTTTTCCCTGACAGTCGCATACATATGCCAGTTGTCGTTATGTAGGAAGCGTATGTACGCGGTTTTCTCTTGAACAGTCGCATACATCATCCTTGTTTTCTTGATTACTGAGTTTGATTTTTGATGGGTAATTTTTGATGGTTGTTGAGTCTTCTTAGGTCTCTGCTATGACTGTTAAGTGCTTGCAGAGTGATAGGAAACCTTTCTTTGGTTGAATTTTTGGGCCGTTTTTTCTTTCTCATCATCCTTTTCATTTATTTTCCTTGCATCCTGGGCTGGGCGTTTGCTTCTTGATACTCTACTTGGTTTGTCTCTGTTTACATATAGTAGGGTCTTTATATCAAGTTGTTGTTTAGTGCTTGCATTTTCACTCTTTTATATTGAAAACACAAAAAAAAATATACATTTTGCATTGTTGGCATTTGATCTTTTGGGTTCTTGTCATTGATCTTAGTACATGTACAAAAAGATTGCATCTTATTTGAAAATTGCAGAATTTAATTGAAAGTTGCATTTTGAAAAGATTATCATTTGTTGGGAAATGAAGTTAGGACTTCGCATTTTACTTATATTCATTTATCTTACTTTTGAGTCGCAACATCATCAATTTCACAACCGCACCTTTTGGGTAAGCAAAGGCACTAAAAGTAACGGTGATAAATTTAAAATTGATTAGAAACGATTTTATTTTTCAGGGTGCACAAACTAGCTTAAGATTTAGAGCCTTGGGATAGGATTTTGTAAGTAAACTTTTCCAAGGATATTAAACTCAACATATGTGTCTGACTAAGGGAGTGGTGAAATCCATTATATAATTGGTGACGTCAGGTGGCTCCGCTCACACCGAAGTTAAGCATGAGTTAGCACGAGGTTGGTTGAGGGGATATCCCCCCAATACCTTTATTCGTATATGGGGGTCTTTCTAGTACCTTTACATCTGTGAGAGGCAGTTCTTTTGAGATTTCGGGCTTTGTTACCCTTCCCATATGGTGGACTTGACTTACGACTGTTCACCTACACATTGGTTATATCGTGGTGGCTTAGTTTCTTGACATAGGTAGCCACATAGGTTACTTGCAGGGGTTATTCTGCAGGTACCCTGGGTCA
>JZKD02S2071496.1:15704-26887 GCA_000966675.3 Picea glauca | reverse complement strand
TCCGCGGTCCTGTTTTTCTAACAGTCAGAAGGTTCCATAATCACTCCTGTCCAACCTATAGTGAATACTCAACCTATAGTCACAAACACTTTTGGGTCTCTTTGTCATTCATCAGGATACAATACTCAGTCCATCCCTATGGCCTCTAGCCCTTTTTCTTATGGTATGCTGAATTTCACATCACAATTTTCTTCCTCCATTCCAACATCTAATCCACACACTAGTATTGGATTTTGGGGCATGGCTCCTCCGCATACTCCATTCTTGTTTGGCGGTGCTCATATCCCTCAAACGACTCCTACGGCAGGAAGCCTACCTCCTTTTCACCTCGGGTCTAATCCTGGTCTTAATACTCCTGGATGGAGTGGTCAACTTGGTGGACAAGTTGTTTCTTATGTTCCATCCTTTACACCTACCTCCTCCACACCGATTCCAACCAACACGTTTAGCATGACGAATCCTCCTCTATCCTCCGGATTCACACCCGAAGGAGGTCAGTTTCACACCTTGGGCAACCCCCAACATGGAGCTACTCTGGCTAGGGGCAATATTTATAACCCTCATCGTAACATTCCTACTGGAATGGTGCCAAACCAATCTCTTATGAATCAATTTAGAGGGGGGTTTTACAATCTTGGACAGGGCCATGGTGCTTACCATAACCCTAGATGGGTTGCAATTCCCCAACAATAATCTTTTTCAGGAGCTTGGGTCTAGATTCCATAACCTTGTCTCCCTTTTTTGGCCACACTCAATTTTCCAGACTTGTCTAGATTAATGAATGACCCCATGCATCACGACCCGTCATGGCCCCCCATCCCCACCAAGCTTCCTTAGGATATTCCGAAATTCGAGGGTAAGACTGGTGAGGATCCTTGTGATCACTCACTACTTTCCATCTTTGGTGCTCTTCTAATTCCCTTAACGACGATTCTATTTGTTTAAGATTATTTCAACACACCCTCATGGGGGTCCCTGCAAAGTGGTACATAGAGCTACCGGGGGGGTATATGAAATTTTTAATTAGATGGTTTTAGTTTTACTCAAACACTTCCAATTTCTGGTTCGTTATGATGTCGGGATAGAACTTCTGTCATCCTTCTGCCAGGACAAAGCCACCCATATCTCAGATCAAATCCAAGAGTGGCACATATGGAAGAGGTTGATCAATGCCTATATTTCTACATAATTCCTTTTAGAATGGTTCCTTAAGTCTTAACAGCCTTATATTTCGAAGGATGTGTCTACATCCAGAGTTACATCTGAGGAAGAAACAATTTTTAAATCCCAGTAGTTAGATCTTATATACGCTCAGTCTGGGATGTTATATGAAATTATTCCAGACGCACCGAGGTCAAGCTATGACCCTAGACAAAAGCCCGAGCCTCATGCCGATGGCATTTTAGGCTCCACAAATGTCAATTCTACAGACTTGATGACATGCCAGTTGAAAGAGTTGTCTCTAAACCAATCTTTAGGATGACAAGCTTCATCTGTGTCCTCCACTCCCACTCAGTCGACGGACGTACACTCTGTGCAATTGTTGACTAACTCGAATGGTAACCGACAACCATGAGGGAATAAAAATAAAGGACATAGTAACAATCATAAGGGTGGGAGGAATAATAATGATCATAAACCCAAGGACAATGATAATAATGAGAAGTCGAATAATAATGCTTGTGAGGGAAAGAAAGAAAGGAGAAAGGTGAAATTTCCTTGTAAGGTTTGTATGAATGATCACCTTACCCACTTGTGCCCCAAACTTGCAGAAGTTGTGAGGATTTTATCTCTACTGCCCAATGTGTTGACTAATCTTTTTCCACATAATCAACACATGGCCTTGAGCTCCTTGAATGCTAGAAATGCGGCGAGTGGAAATCAAAATGCACCGACGCAAGATGATGACTGTCTATGCATCTATATGGTTAAGTCTCAGGTTAATGTAGCCACTCGGTCTCGCGACTACAATTCTTTATAGAATTTTCCACATCTAGAGTCACCCCCTCCTTTAGGGATTCCTTTACAAATTGAAAAACTAGAGCCTCCACCTCATATTCTGAAAGGAGTACTCAAACACTCTATGCAAACCCTAATGCTAGAGCTACCCATAATTATTCTATTGTTGAAGATCTAGGTCAAACCCCTTGCGCGATGTCGGCTCTGGAGGTACTCTAGACGTGTCCTTCATAGAGGAATGCCTTGTTATCTCTGTTAGGATCTCTAGACCCCTATGGCTATAAGGTTATCAAGTTTGACGTCATGAATGTGAAGCCTCGCTTGCCTTACCATGTGGAATTCCAAATCCACGTGGATTACTTACCATCGAGCGTATTGTTATTGATGAAGGATTTGCAACGTGCGTGATGTCCTTAACCTGTTGGAAATCCATTGGCTCTCTGACCCTCTCTCAATCTTTTACCATGTTGACTAATTTTCACGGTTGTTCTTTCCGCCCTAATGGTATTGTTACTGCTTTCACGATCAAATTAGGTGGGAAGACAATGGAAGTGGATGTTGAGGTGGTTGGTGCGCCCCTCGACTATAACTTGTTACTAGGACGTAACTAGACTTATGCTATGACTGTAGTCATATCGTTCATCTTTCGTACTTTATGTTTTCCTCATGATGGGAAAATCATGACGATCGATTGATTGTCCTTTGCGTACGCTAGCCTCAATGCATATGTTGGGCCATCGATCCATGTGATAGACAATTCTCAGCCAACAACTGAGAATATTGGTGTCAGATTGTATTC
The DNA here is from genome assembly GCA_000966675.3 of Picea glauca. Taxonomy (NCBI): domain Eukaryota; kingdom Viridiplantae; phylum Streptophyta; class Pinopsida; order Pinales; family Pinaceae; genus Picea; species Picea glauca. Next base: position 24,129 of record JZKD02S2071496.1, on the reverse strand, counting down.
ATCCCTTATGGGTACTTTTGATTTCGGGGCACCAATTCATCATGTCTATGCCATGTCTAGTCGGTCTTCTTCGTCATTGAGGTCTATTCCTTTTTTCACTTCCTATTTTAATGATCCTTGGATCCTGCCTTCCTCGACTGCATCTTGTGAAGGTCAATAACATATTGGAATGGCTATGCAAATATCAACAACACAGATAGCATATCAGGCTCTTTTCGACTCTTCTACCTACCATATCTTGTTACCTCACAGACAAATGAGGAGGATCCTATTCTTAAGTCCGTATGGGTGTTGTAGGAAAATCTCCCTGCAGACAGGTAGATCTCCTCTTGAGAGCTAGACTCTTAACTCTTAAGACAGAATATGCTTATCATGGACACTGACTTCCTTTTAGATCTAGATAAACTAATGTGTGAGGAGGAAGGAGAAAATAAGTACCTTTTACCTGTGTTTGTCCCTACACAGTCCGAGTTGAGCTCCAATCTTAAACTCCTCGATAAGCCCTGTAGACAAACAAAAGTAAAACCAACTTCCTACTCTATTGAGATTAGCTTGAAATAGATCTATCTATTAGAGACAAATTTATGTGAGATCAAACACAGAATTGAAAGAAATAGGCCAAGCATATTATATTAATGAGAACAATGATGAAGAAAACTTACAACCATAGATGTGAGTGTAGCAGCTTCATCAAGTTCCCCTTGTCACACCCTTGCTTAAATAGTCCACGCACAGAAAGTTGATGCTCAAAATGACATACCACTCATGAGATCATAAGTTTGGTATATAATTCTCAATCTTCCTTCCCCCTCCTCCATGGAAATCCCTCATTATATAATATTTGGAGACTTAACCACCATGGAGAGAATCTCTCATCAGATCCACTAAGAAAGGGATCTCTAAGACATTTACAGAGAAAATATCTCTTAAGGATTTTGGGGAGGAAATATCTCTCAAGGATTTTAAGGAGGAAATATTTCAACCATCCATGAGATCCTCCACCTTCCCTAAAAAATAGGAAACCAAATGTGAGGTGTATTCTCACACTTAATTACTTCCTTTTTCATGAATATTAATAATAATTCATGTGCACTTGATTCTCACACTTAATCAATTCCTTTTCCATGAATATTAATAATAATTCATGTGTACTTGGTATTTTGGCCTTCATGTAATATATCCCTCCTCCACATTGACTAGGGATTGTGACATAGGTTATTCCATGGTGTCAAGGTGTATGTGACAATTATACAACACTTTACAACACTTAGGGCGAGGTACCTAGGTGTGCAAATATCATGTGTAATAGAATGCCCCCTAAAGTGTCAAGTCAGAAGAGAGAATGATGGTCGAAACACTTTACAAATCTTTAAAGCAAGGGTATAGACACAGAGAACTTGGTAGAAGCTTCAAAAAAACATCCAAAAAATATTATGACATGTTTCAAACCCAAGGCAGGCATACCTATGCTTGGGTGATACAGACTTGTAAGATATGGCTGCCATAAAATACATTGCGGATCCATAATTATATTGACAAAAAAGTATAGCCATTGAATATACACTATGGATCTATACTCCTATGACCTGACTTGATCGTAGCCATGAAGAATACACAGTGGATCTATGATATAACAAGACATAACCACGACCAATACAAAGGGGATCTATGTGACAGTATATGTGTCAATGTTCAAGAGAATCTTTGTGGTAACCTGGGAAAAGTACATATTAGAGTGATCACTCAACCCAGGGTCTTCTTACCAATCCTGATGCAGTACAAATCCAACCATGTGAATAGATGTCCTGATGTCGAACATGGCAGAAACCACTTGATTATCGGTCAATGATGTAAACTGTTAACAAGCGTGAGGGAAATCACCATTGATGTTAATGATTCCCAAGGTACTCTAGTACATTCCAACGAATGTGAATGGATGAGCTGAAGTCGAACATCCGTGGAATCATCCAATGAGGGTTCAATGATCTAAACCCACCTTTGAATGTGAGGAGGCCTTCCATTGAGGCATGTAGGTCCCAAAGTACTAACTGGTTTCTAAGTCTAGTTCCTAGATAATGTGTTGAATTCGATAGGAATAGACTCATCGAAGGAGGGCCTTGATGTATCCCCCATCAACGACACGAAACAAACATAGAGATGTAATTGGTAGATCATATGAACATGGGATGACACAGATATTGAGACAAGATATTTGTGATGGCCGATTCTCGAGGCAGATACTTCCCTTGAACACTGAGGCACAATAGCATAAACATGACATGGACCAAAAAATGATGATGCAATGTATACTGTGACTTTCATCGGGTGACCCAAAGGAGTAAGAAAAACTCAGAGGATTGGTTCAGTGCAGAGGTTCAGTGGATTAAGATGTGCGCAAAGACAAAGTGCCGTGTTCAAGGGTGACTCTAAGAGTTACTGGTAATGTTCTCAAAAACTTCTTGGCTTGCTTCTTTCAATTCCCCCCCCCCCATCTAGATAGATGAGTACCTCTTTTTAATTTAACGAGCTTGAGGAGGGTAACACATGCTTGATATAACCCACCTTTAGTAAGTTCCTCTTCCTTTTGTTTAACAAACTGGAAGAAGTAAGGGTTCAGTCCCGTATGGGCCCGTTGATGTTTGTTTAACAAGTCCAAATATAGAAAACTCGAAGGTTTTTCATGATCATAGAGTCTGGAAAAACACTTAAAAGAGAACTCTCTCAGTTACTTTTTCATAAAGTAGTTTGATGAGATTGAAAAAGAGATAAACTATCTCTCAATAGACGTTTTCTTCAAATACTTTAACGAGTGTGAAGAGAACAAGATCACTCGACAATCTTTTCATGTTTAGAGAGTCTGAAAAGAACTTAAAGAAGACTACATGGGGTTCCTTTTTTGTGTATCCATACAGGTCCGAAAAAGAGATAAAAGTTTACCCGGATGCATTCTCATGTATTTACGAGCACGAGAAAGAACAAAGACTAAGCTCGGTATGCCCNAAGGTTCAAGAGAGGTGACTATTTCATTTTTTAACGAGATTGACACAGGAAAAGAACTATGCTTAGGGTCTCTGTTTCATTTTTTAATGAGCTTGCTACAGAGAAGAGAAACTATGCTCGTGGCCTCTGCTTGATCATGGCTCCCAAGAGAATGACGCTCTGGAAGGATACCATGTCAAGGGACAAAACTCGGTCATGGCTTCTAGGAGATCTCCGCTGGATGGAAGATAATCACTCGGGAAGGAACACATGTCGAGGGTCACGATAGGAGTAAAGAGATCAGGCTCCAATAACCCTACCGAAGAAATCACCATGTCCACTACTGGATCCAAATCATCGGAAGTTGAAATCATGGGAGATGATGGAAAATCAACATCAGGAGGGGAGATAAAGTGTATATCTTCTTGAATTTCTTCATGAGGGGAAAGAAAAGAGGATCGGTGAGGGGTATTATCCTAAGGTAACTTGTCAATATGAAGCATTTCTAGAATAGATTCATCAGAAGGAAAAATTGGGGAAATGTAGTCGATCGCAGACGATAAGGAACTCAATTGTGATTGCATCGAGGAAATGTCAGGTGACAATAGATGTGGGTCATCCGACGAGGGAGAAGCAGATTGGATAGAAACGCATGATGTTTCGGCTGGACTAAGTGGCACGGTGTCACCTAGTGCATCGAATTCCAACAGACGAGGTACAATCCAAGGGTCAAATGATTACAAAGATTGATAAGCCATGGTCGATATCAAATCGATGGTGGCAATGTGATGTGTAGTCGGTGGAAGTGGTGTAGGGAAGGTACCCATGAGGCTATAATCTTTCAGTAAGCCAAAACCAATGCTTTCATACGTGATCTTGTGGTCTCCCAGGAAAGGAATATTGTTGGTAGCGGGAACACGAGCATCGATCGTGCAAAAATCCAACTGATCAACAATGACAATTTTGTCCCGATAAGGAAATTGTACACATCAAAAGACCGATGAAGCAACGACAGTCATAGCATAAAACCAACTTCTTCCAAGTAACAAGTTGTAATCGAGGGGAGCATCGACCACCTCGACATCAACAGTAACAATTTTTCCACCCAATTGGATGGGCAGGGACTGTAAAAGCCCATGGGGATGAAAACCTCACCCATAGAAGGTGCATAACATCGTTGGGGATTTGTTAAGTGTAGGTGATTTTAGACCTTTCCAACACGCTAAAGACATGACGCAAGTTGAGGCTCCCTCAACCAGAATAGTTCGGTGTATTTGTTGATTGTGAACAAGAACATCAACTTGAAAAGCAAGTTGGTGGGAGAGCCGAGACACATAATTGTCCAAGTTAAACATGATATGGTTGGACAACTCAGGATCAATAGCGCCAATAGCTGCCAAGAGCGTTCTACGTTGACTGGGGTAGTGCTGTAGAACCTCTAACGCAGACATAGCACACCGTGCTTGAGCCAAATCTTCAACAATGTTGTAGTTCTGGGCGGCATGTGAACTAGGATTAAAGGTAGCTTTGTGGATAGTGCTCTTAGGAGGGCATAAGATACATTTGAACATGGGTTTCTCAATCTGAAGTTGTCAATATGGAGGATTAACCGATGGAAGACTAATGGAGGACAATGATGGATCTGATAAAGTACCGGTACCATTAATGTCTTTTCCTTTGTCAGGGTTACTTGGCATGTCGTATGTCTTAGANGGTGGCAATGTGATGTGTAGTCGGTGGAAGTGGTGTAGGGAAGGCACCCACGAGGCTAGAATATTTCAGTAAGCCAACACCAATGCTTTCATAGGTAATCTTGTGGTCTCCTAAGAAAGAAATATTGTTTGTAGCGGGAACGCGAGCATCGATCGTGCAAAAATCCAACTGATCAAAAATGACAATTTTGTCCCAATGAGGAAATTGTACACATCGAAAGACCGATAAGGCAATGACAATCATAGCATAAAACCAACTTTTTCCAAGTAACAAGTTGTAATCGAGGGGAGCATCGACCTCCTGGACATTAAAAGTAACAGTTTTGCCACCCAATTGGATGGGCAGGGACTGTAAAAGCCCATGGGGATGAAAATCTCGCCCATCGAAGGCGTGTAACATCATTGGGGATTTGTTAAGTGTGGGTCATTTTATACCTTTCCAACACACTAAAGACATGACGCAAGTTGAGGCTCCCTCATCCAGAATAGTTCGGTGTATTTGTTGATTGTGAACAACAACATCAACTTGAAAAGCAAGTTGGTGGGAGAGATGAGACACATAATTGTCCAAGTTAAACATGATATGGTTGGACAACTCAGGATCAACAACGCCAATAGCGTCCAAGAGCGTTCTACGTTGACTAGGGCAGTGCTGTAGAACTTCTAACGCAGACATAGCACACAGTGCTTGAGCCAAATCTTCAACAATGTTGTAGTTCTGGGCGGCACGTGAACTAGGATTAAAGGTAGCTTTGTGGATAGTGATCTTAGGAGGGCGTAAGATACAATTGAATGTGGGTTTCTCAATCTGAAGTGGTCCAGACGGAGGATTAACCGATGGAAGACTAACAGAGGACGGTGATGGATACGATAAAGTAACGATACCATTAATGTCTTTTCCTTTGTCAGGGTTACTTGGCGTGTCGTCTGTCTTAGAGAGAGTGGTCAAATTAATCCCATTAAACATATAAATATGTGCACTCAACGAGGCCTCATCATTAGGATGAATTGAACTGCCCCTAGGAGATGGGGTTTGAGAAACCATGGATTGCTGCCGTGGAAAACGCTGAGTAAGCACAGTGGGTTGTGACTTTCCTTGGAAAATTTTTGCCACTTCATTGCAAAGTGGACAGTCCCGAGTGTAGTGATTTTCACCACAAATGATACATGGGAATTTCAGTTTCCGTTGTGTTTGCTTTTTGGTAGCAGGTGTTTGAGTTTGATTTTTTGGTTGTTCATTGTTATTTTTTGATTTATTCTTTGTCTTCTTCTTACCTTCAGATTGTTGTGAAGGGGAAGATTGAACTGCATTCACCTCAGAGATTTGAGTTTCGGGGGAGGTAGAGGAGAGTGTGAGCGATTGGGAAGTAGATTTAGTTTTGACGAAACTGATAACACCATCCGCATGAGATGAGGATGACGATTTAGATGGATCGGTATTAGCTCGAGTAGCATTCAGAAGCAAATCATACAAAGTACCAGATTGGGAATAAACCAAATCTAAGTACTGAGCCTGAGCAATGGCTTGTTCCTCTGTGACCACGCCACCCATAGTGACATCGCGAGCGATTGGGGGTAAAAGTGATTTAGTAAACCATTCCGTCAATAGTATGTCAGGAATGACTGCCTTGATCATCCTTCGTCGTCGCCTCCACTCATGAATATGGTTAGAAATATGTACAGAGTCAGTTTGACGAAGGGAGGTCAAGAGTTTAGTACCCGTCTCGTAGTGAATAGGTAGTTGAAAGTGTGTGAGGAAAGACATGGCAAGGTTTTATAACCCTAAATTGCACCACACATGCTTAACTGGCATTAGGCCAACTCATATCCCTTTCTTGCCAAAACTCTGCTGAATAACTCTTTGAAAATCCTCTTGTGTCAAGGCCCACGCACCCTAACCCATTACTGCACGCGTGTGCATGCTGGATGACTCACAACAGCCCATGTGTACCTAACAAAGAACGAAAAAAGGAAAGTTGCCGATGAAAAAAAAAGCTATGGGTCAGTTAACTAAAACTCCCGACCATGCATGGCCGAGGGTTCGTCCAAAACCCTATCTCCTTCTAGCATATAAAAGAAGGGGTAGGGGTACCATTTGGAGGAGGAAAAAAGATAGCGAAGAAACTCTGCCCATTTATGTAATCCATTTTCCCAACCCTTTAGCCTTTCCTCATGCCAAAAAAGATTTAATGCAAAGCAGTTGAAGGACAGAAGAAGAGGAGCCAAGGATCAGGTTCAAGGAGCGGTGGTCGGTCTCAACTTTTTTGTAAGTTGATTCACTTTCAGTAATAAAAAGAATACTTTTCCCATCCCAATGCATGAATCATATATGGTTTGATTAATTTATGCTTGATTTCTAACCCTTGAGTATAGAAGTAGCATGCATGCATAGTTGTTGTTTGTCTTGAGTGCAGGTCATCTGTGGAAGGAGCAACGCAAGAAAGTAATCTAAGAGCAATGGAGGATCTACATTGAACGTCGATAATAAGGTTGATGGTCCTTTTGCATGCATTTACTATGAAAAAGGGGTTTAAATCTTGGGTTGTAGGTAAAAAAGTAGTTTCTATTCGGTCAAAATCTGCATGCAAGTCTGACCCTATTTTGCTAGTCCGTAGGGTGTTTTTCCCAACAACAGAATTGGTGACCGTACTGGGGAGAATACTCTTTAGGGTTCCTGGATTTATTTGAGTTTTTGGGTAGTTTAAATATTAGGTTTTCTATTTTTTCTTTGCCGTTCTTTTTCTGTAAGGTCTGAGCTAGCAGGGAGTCTGGTTTTCCAGACCAGCTTTCCCTGACTTTTGCTTGAATGTAGTTTTTGGGACACACATAGGTACACACAACCTGCAAAAGGCCTGCACGCATGTACTCGCGCCATATCCTCTTATAGCCCATGTGTGAACGCTAGCTGTAGAGATAGCAGTAGCGTGTAGGAGTCCAGAGAACCTTCGAGGCAGTCCTCCTCTTCCCTATCAGAATTACACATTCTCAGGGGGTTTTCTGGAATCTTGTCTGAGTCTTGCTGGTTCACAGTCCTATCTCATATTGCCTTTTTTTCGCTTTATTATTCCTTACATAATTTGTATTTTATATTAGAAAGAGCATCCAAGCCTTCAAGGGACCCTGGTTATCAATACCAGAGGCCTCTTTCTGGTCTGGACTGCCTGTTTTCATATTTTTCCTTAGAATTTAGATATACATGCGACCTGTGCAAGGTCAGCCCGCATGTACACGCTTTCTGTCTCTGTTCAGCACGCGTTTGCACGCGTTCTGTTTTAGTGACAGTCGCGTGCTTGGACATGCTACTTTTTGTTCAGGGTGGGGCAGTCATCCCCTCCTTTGATGAGAAGTATTCCTCTCAGGTGTTTGATTTTAGGTTTGAACAGTCAGTAGGTTAGGTCATCTTACCCTTAGCCTGCTTTTTCTCAGTTAATAGTTGACAAAAAAAAAAAAAAATCTCTTTTCATTTTCTTCTTTGGTTGAAAGGTGTGTTTCTGCATCATTAGCTAGGGAAAAGTCCTTTGTTTCATAAGTTTTTGTAGTCCACTTAGATCATAAGTAGCTCGTAGTTGAGAGAAATTCCTTTAAGTTTGCTGTATAAAATCTTAGAAAAATTATATAAAAAAAAGAAATCTTTCTTTGTGAAAAGTTGTTGAAAATTTTCATTTAGTAAAAGTCTTTTGTTTCTAGCTTTTTTCATTCATTTTTTCTTTCGTATTTACACATCATTAGTTTCA
>JZKD02S2071496.1:0-15694 GCA_000966675.3 Picea glauca | reverse complement strand
AGTTAAAATGCTCATAACTTCACTTCCCGGACTCCGTTTCGGCTGATTTTTTTTTTGAAATTGGGTGAAATTGTGAGAGGAACTCAGATATGTAATTTTTTTGAGAAAATTCGGCATCCAGCTGCTACATAAATAAAAACAAATCACGCCGCCGTACGCGGAAAAAACCCTGAAAAATTGCAGATTTTAAAACTTCAATATCTTGACCTTCCGGACTCCGTTTCGGACGATTTTTTTTTTTAAATTGGGTGTTTTTATGAGAGGAACTCAGATCTACAACCCATTTCTACAAATTTTGCACAGAAATGTACCAAAAATTTCGATAATGTCGCGGCCCTCTTTTTTCTGCTCCGAAAAAAAAAATCTGCAAAAATAAAAAATATTTGCCCACAATGTCTGCCCAAGGAAAGTGCTCTGATACCAATTGTTAAGTACCAATACCAGATCTGCAAATATACTTCATAAATAACCAAGAATAAACCATAAACCATTCACCATAACCATAAACACAAGAAATAGAGAAAACCCTTGAGGTAGGGTAACACCATATATTAATCCTTATGGAAGGATAAAACTCCTCAAGCAATCCTTGCTTATACAATCACAATATTCTTCACTATAGAAATTGTGATATGTAGACCATCGCAGACAGTGTTAACGGTCTGCAGGAAGCTTGGACAACAAACTATGTTTTGCATAATGTGGATTATGTGGATATTTATATATTTTTGGATATGATTTAAATTATTTATGATATTAAAATATCTAATTTGAAAGATATTTAAGTGAGATACAAGGGTGGCATGTATTAAAATGATTATCCATTTGTGTTATATTTTATGATTTGAAAAGAAGAAAAGATGGGAGTCACAAGGTGTTAGCACCATAATTCACCTCTAGATTGCGGCAAAGGTAAGCCCAGTACCCATCAGTTTGTATGTCACGGTGAATAAATTTAAGGGTGGTCTAATGGACACGGTCTCAATATTATATTGCTTTAACTCAGTAAATTAGGTTGGCATACATAGATAAGTGAGGTCTTAGTCTAACTTCAGTCGGGAAGTTGATTTTAAAATGAGCAGAGGGAAGACTTGGTGAGAAAATGTAAGAGTCTTTTATGGACATCCGGTCTTCCAGCAGCCTAAGGAAGAAAATATTCAAGAACAAGATCCTCTTGGACCCGAAGTTTTAGACACTAAGATATGCCTAAACATCACAGTTATAATAGCACGATGATCAAATATACATCACAATGCTACTGTAACAACTCGACTGGATCCTCCAATTCCGAGCTACTTAGTGTAAGAGGGAAAAGATAACACAGGAAACTGATAAAAATTGGTGAAAATATTGCACTGATCAAACCTACATCACAACAACAAAACTACCCTCGACTGGATCCTCCAATTCTAAGTGTTTTAACACAGTAGCTACAAAGAGATGAAAAGGAAATTGACTTTCATTAGACAAGAAGTCTCAAATACATAACATAACCAGAGAACCAAAGGATTTTAATAAAGCTTTACAATCGGGAGCTCCGCTCAACCATCGACCATCACAAAGTATCAAAATGACTCTTATATACTCAAAGCCACTCACCACTGACAGCAAAGGAGTGGTTGAGTCATTACATTCAAAGCTTTACGTGTGCATGATCTTTTTGCAGACTGTGCACGCAGTCACTTGTCTGACACGGGCTCAGATAGGCATGGCTCTTGCAAGGAAACCTGTCTGCAGGGGTACCAAGGGTTGACTGCTCCAAACCCTCCATGCCTTCCATTTATGGATTGAGCTAAGGTTTCAACCACCTGCTCAATTTACATTAACTTCTTTTCCCTGGAAAGTGGTCGAGACGAAATTCTCAGGGGACGACCACGTACCCACTCTCTAAGGCTCGGAGGCTAGCTTCCCTTTCTTCTGGATCCACCCTCAATGTAACCCAGGGCCATGAACCTACACCCATCTTCAAAGGCATTTCAAAATTTCTCATTTCATGGTTTTTCATATGGCTCACCTTTGGATTCCTCGATCCCCGAAACTGCGAAATCTCTTATCTGATCGACGGCCAGATCTGCTCCACAATCAATGGTTGTGATGCTTCTCCAAGACCCTGAATTAGTCCTTTATACACTACTGGAGTCAACTAATTCTCCTAAACCCTTCTTTCACATGACCACGGGTCACAACCTGGCACCTATCTCCAAAGGCATTTTGGGATTTCGTCTATTGGAGATTCCCACATGCTAAGCTTCAGAATTCTTGACATGAAATTTTACGAAATCGCCCACCCAAATAAATGGTTGGATATGCCTTAAAATTGACGGCCAGGATGATTCCTTGAAGGCCCCAAGTCGCCAGATCTACATGATGGGTGCCAACCTTCTTTCTTGGACCCGTTTTCCACATGACCATGGGCCCAAACTTCCAAGGTGTTTTGGGACTTTGCATTTCAGGGGTTGTTAGTCCTCTTGATCTCCAATGTCCTGATCCACGAAACTGTGAAATCATTTATTTGTTATCACATGCTCCACTAGTTGGATGGCTCAGATCTATTTCACAATTTTGTATTTCATGAAAATTGTGTGTAGCTCATTTCAAAACCCCTGAAACCCGATTCCGCGAAATCGTTCAATCAGCTACCACCTGTCCCCACTGGATCGAAAAGCCCAGATATTTACTTTAATCAACAGTTGTGATCTTTTTGTGATTTTGCATTTCGCGTGTTCTAAATACTTTTTTCTCTGACTTTCCTGACTCGCGAAATCATGACTCTGCCTGACGTTATTCCTCGTGTTACTCTATGATCACGATCACCCGATGGTCGTCGATCTGATCTGCTTGAAGGATCTTTGTCGTTGAAGGGTGGTATTTCTCACTCACTTGATTTGAATCCATATTAAAAGATTCAAGTGTTGCGCTTGGTGTTGACAATTGTGGCCTGTGTTGATCACTTGAATGACTAGCTAAGGGCTCGTGAAAACAAAAGAATCAACAACATAGGCAAAAAAGAGAGAAAGAAAATATCTAATTAGGGAAAACAAAAAGCTTGGGGTCGATACTTCTCAAGCAAGCTCACAAGGAAAATCAAGTTGATCAAATGGATGGAGGCAAACAACAGAAAAACTAGTGAAAGCAAAACCTACGATCGGGTCTGCAAAAGGAGGGAAAATAGGCAAAAATTACAGACCTAGGTAGAAACCACAGCTCACAAGACCTTAACAAGTTTATGTGATAACATTAGGCTCCATGGGGGATAGATTCCTCCCTGCGAGGCTCTAAGATCACTTTCTGCAGTTCCAGTCGCCTTATCCATTGGGCTATGGAGTCGAGCTCAAAACATACTACTAAGTAAATAAAGCCAAAAAATAAAATGAAAACAAACTAAAAAGGGATCGTAAGAGCTTTTTTATGTACATACCTAAACTAATTTATTTTTTACATGGGGCTAGGTGAAAGCAAATTTACACCATAGCCAATCAAGTAACTTCTTGAATGGAAGCTCCCTTACTCTGTCAATGATTGGTAACAGATGATGCAACCGTGATAGCAGAACGATTACATCCTTCAGCTTTTCTCCAAGGGCTGAAGTTGGGATGAAAATGGGTGGCTCTGAGATGTGAAGGAAATGCCACTCCATGTACTCGCTGACAGGCTCATAGAATGAGTGGAAAATCCTACAAAGTATGTAGAAAAAATCCTGCTCTGCTCCACAGCTGCTCATACAGGGTTGAATATCATTGGTAGACACAGGTGGATGAGAAGTTGTCGCAAGTTGACTGATCTCAGGTGATGGTTTCTCATTGACCGGCTCTGGACAAGAGATAAATTGCCCCTTCTGCTGCTTTTTTGGTTCTTCCTCTTCTTCTTCTTGGCTCTCTCAAGGGTCGAATTCATATTCAACATAAACATGACCCATGGGAAAGCTCTGCTCTTCAAACTATTGCTCAGTGATTTCTGCAGGCCCGGGATAGTTGATTTCTTCGTAATAATTTTCATTAATGAATAGAGGACATGGTTCTGCTATCTGTTCTTTGAAATCTTTCATATCCAGCTCAGAATCTGATTTGTAGCTATCATACACATGTTGGTTGCTCCTCTAGTCAAAAAACTGTGATGTGGGGCTCTGTTGCTCCTCATCTAAATAATCATCAAATATTGGGGTAGCAGGTATGTTAGGAGCAGGATGCAAGGCCTCTACAGCTATGAAATCTTCAACACTTTCATCATCGGTAGGGTTGTCAAGAACATCTGCCTCAAGGATTGGAAAATCCTCTACTCTTTCTTCAGATTCTAACCTTTCTAGCTCGACAAGGAGAGATATTACCAGTTCCATCAGGTCGCCCAGAGCATCTTCTTCCTCCATATGGTCCTTATTCTTACAGTCTTCATTAGACACGACCATATATTGATCATGGCCTTCACATTCCTCACAACAGATTTTACAAATTAACTCAAAGGAATAGAACTTTTGACAGTGCCTATTGAAAACTGCATGAAACTGCTCCAGGTAGGAGATGATACCAGGGGGCAAGGAATGATACCACTCATGGGCATCCCCGTCCAATGAGAACATGAACATATTCATTAAAACATCCTCATGATGTATATCCTGCTAATGCATGAGTTTATGAAACTCATGGAGATGTCGAGCAGGGTGGTCCTCTTTACGTTCTCTAAATATGGGCAGATAATCACCCCATTCATCCACAGAAGGGACAACATTAGGAAAACCAGAAACAACAGAAAAATCAAAAGGAGCAAACCTCTGAACCAGGATTATGTCCATTTCGAACCAGTGGAGTCGTCAATCGATCCTTTAATCATGGATTCATCGGGTAAATGATGCGCAGCTTTGAATGTGTCTGGTCTTTGTTCACCATCAAATGCCAGGTACTAATGTTTTCGTTCCCCTAGAGAACTTCTCAAGCTGAGAAAGCAGCTACTGCAAAACCTTCTCCTGAAATCTTCTCTGGCTCAACTTTCAGGTGTGCTAAAAGTAGCCACAACTAAAACAGTGAAGTGGAAACAGTGGAGTCACCAGGTGCACAGTTGCAATCTTCAATGTACTAGGTTCTGATGCACCCTCAGAACCAGTAAGCTTTGTCGTTTAATCCCAGGGAAAATATTTAATTTTTTCCCCCGCAACGGCGCCAAAAATGTTAGCACCAGAAGTCACCTTTGGATTGCAATAGAGGTAATCCCAGTACCCATCAGTTTGTATGTCACAATGAATAAATTTAAGGGTAGTCTAATAGACATAGTCTCAATATTATATTGATTTAACTCAGAAAATTGGGTTGGCATGCATAGACAAGTGAGGTCTTAGTCTAACTTCAGTCAGGAAGTTGAGTTTAAAATGAGCAGAGAGAAGACTTGGTTAGAAAATGTAAGAGTCTACTATGGACATCCGATCTTCCAGCATCCTAAGGAAGAAAAGCTTCAAGAACAAGATCCTCTTGGACCCAAAGTTTCAGACACTAAGATATGCCTAAATGACACAATTATAATAGCACTAAGATCAAACCTACATCACAATGCTACTGTAACAACTCGACTAGATCCTCCAATTCCAAGCTACTTAGTGTAAGAGGGAAAAGATAACACAGGAAAGTGATTAAAACTGGTGAAAATATTGCAGTGATCAAACCTACATCACAACAACATAACTATCCTCGATTGGATCCTCCAATTCCGAGTATTTTAACATGGTCGTTAAAAAGAGATGAAAAGGAAACTAACTTTCATTAGACAAGAAGTCTCAAATACATAACATAACCAGAGAACTAGAGGTTTTTACTAAATCTTTACAATCGGGAGCTCCGCTCAACCATCGACCATCAGAAAGTATCAAAATGACTCCTATATACTCAGAGCCACTCGCCACTAATAGCAGAGGAGTGGTTGAGTCATTACATTCAAAGATTTACATGTGCATGATATTTTTCCAGACTGTGGACACAGTCTCTTATCTGACACGGAATCAGATAGGCATGGATCCTGCAGGGAAACCTGTCCATGGGGGTACCACAGGTTGACTGCTCTAGACCCTCCATGCCTTGCATTTATGGATTGAGATGAGGTTTCAACCACTTGCTCAATTTACATTAACTAATTTTCCCTGGAGAGTGGCTGAGACGAAATGCTCAGGGGATGACCATGTGCCCACTCTCCAAGGCTCAGAGGCTAGCTTCTTTTTCTTCTGGCTCCACCCTCAATGTAACCTAGGGCCATGACCCTGCACCCATCTTCAAAGGAATTTTGGCATTTCGCATTTCGGGGGTTTTCATATGGCTGACCTTCGAATTCTTTGATCCCTGAAACTGCAAAATCTCTTATCTGACCGATGGAGGAAAACAACATAAAAATTGGTGAAAGGAAAACCTACGATCGGGTCTGCAAAACGAGGAAAAATAGGCAAAAATTACAAACCTAGGTAGAAACCACAGCTCACAAGACCTTAACAAGTTTATGTGATAACATTAGGCTCCATGAGGGATAGAGTCCTCCATGCGAAGCTCTAAGATCACCTTCTGCAGTTCTAGTCGCCTTATCCATTGGGCTATGGATTTGAGCTCAAAACATCCTGCTAAGTAAATAAAGCCAAAAAATAAAATGAAAACAAACTAACAAACCTAAACTAATTTATTTTTTACATGGGGCTAGGTGAAAGAAAATTTCCACCATAGCCAATCAAGTAACTTCCTGAATGGAAGCTCCCTTACTCTGTCATTGATTGGTAACAGATGATGTAACCGTGACAGTAGAACGGTTACATCCTTCAGCTTTTCTCCAAGGGTTGAAGTTGGGATGAAAATGGGCGTCTCCGAGATGTGAAGGAAATGCCACTCCATGTACTCGATGATAGGCTCATAGAATGAGTGGAAAATTCTATGAAGTGGGTAGTAGAAAGCTTGCTCTACTCCACAACTTCTCATACAAGGTTGAATATCATTGGTAGGCACAGGCATATGAGAAGATGTCGTTGGCTGACTGATCTCAGGTGATGGTTGCTCATTGACCGACTCTGGACATGAGATAAACTACCCCTTATGTTGCTCCTCTAGTTCTTCATCTTCTCCTTCTTGGCTCTCCCAAGGGTCGGATTCATATTCATCATAAACAGGACCCGTAGGAAATATCTTCTCTTCAAACTGTTGCTCAGTGATTTCTGCATGCCCAGGATAGTTGATTTTTTCGTAATAATTTTCATTAATGAATAGAGGATAGTGTTCTACTATCTGTTCTTGGAAATCCAGTATATCCAGCTCAGAATCTGATTCGTAGTTGTCATACATAGGTTGGTTGCTCCTCTGGTCAGTAAACTATGATGTGGGGATCTGTTTCTCCTCATCTGAATAATCATCAAAGATTGGGGTAGTAGGTACGTTAGGAGTAGGATGCAAGGCCTCTATAGCTATGAAATCTTCAATGCTTTCATCATCAGTAGGGTTGTCAAGAACATCTACCTCAAGGACTGGAAAATCCTCTGTGCTTTCTTCAGATTCTAACCTTTCTAGCTAGGTAGAGAGTGATTTTACCAGTTCCATCATGTCGCCCAGAGCATCTTCTTCCTCCATATGGTCCTCATCCCTATAGTCTTCATTAGACACTGCCATATCTTGATCATGGCCTTCACATTCTTCACAACAACTATGACAAATTAACTCAGTGGAATAAAAATTTTGACAGCGCCTATTGAAAACTGGATGAAACTACTCCAGTGAGGACATGCTAGCAGGGGGCAATGATCGATACCACTCACGGCATCCTCATCCAATGAGAACATGAACATCTTCATTAAAACATCCTCATGATGTATCTCCCACTGATGCATGAGTTCATGAAACTCGTGGAGATGCCGAGCAAGGTGGCCCTTTTTATGTTCTCTAAATATGGGCAGATAATCACCCCATTCATCCACAATAGAGAAAACATTAGGAAAACCAGAAACAATGGAAAAATCAAAAGGGGCAAACCTTTGAGCCAGGATTATGTCCATTTCAAACCAGTGGAGTCGTTGATCGATCCTTTAATCATGGATTCACCAAGTGAACGATGCGCAGCTTTGAATGTGTATGGTCTTTTCTCACCATCAAAGGCTAGATCCTAACATTGTTGTTCCCCCATAGAACTTCTCAAGTTGAGGAAGCAGCTACTGAAAACCTTCTCAAGAAAGCTCCTCTGGGTCAAATTTTAGGTGTGCTAAAAGTAGCCACAAATAACAGTGAAGTGGAAACAATAGAGTCACCATAGTGGAGTCGCCAAGTGCACAATTGTAATCTTCGATGTACTAGGTTCTGATGCACCCTCAGAACCAGTAAGCTTTGTCATACAATCCCAAAGAAAATCTTCAATTTCATCCCCGGCAACGGCGCCATAAATGTTAGCACCAAAAGTCACCTCTGGATTGCAGCAGAGGTAAGCCTAGTACCCATCATTTTGTATGTCACAATGAATAAATTTAAGGGTGGTCTAATGGACATAGTCTCAAGATTATATTGCTTTAACTCAGAAAACTAGGTTGGCATACATAGACAAGTGAGGTCTTAGTCTAACTTCAGTAAGAAAGTTGAGTTTAAAATGAGCAGAGGGAAGACTTGGTGAGAAAATGTAAGAGTCTGCTATGGACATCCGGTCTTCCAGCAGCCTAAGTAAGAAAAGCTTCAAGAACAAGATCCTCTTGGACCCAAAGTTTCAGACACTAATATATTCCTAAACGACATAGTTATAATGGCACAATGATCAAACCTACAATCACAATGCTACTGTAACAACTCGACTGGATCCCCCAATTCTGAGATACTTAATGTAAGAGGGAAAAGATAACACAGGAAACTGATTAAAAATGGTGAAAATATTTCAGTTATTGCCACTCACCACTGACATCAGAGGAGTGATTGAGTCATTACATTCAAAGATTTACGTGTGCATTATTTTTTTGTAGACTGTGCACGCAGTCTCTTGTCTGACACAGGCTCAGATAGGCATGGCTCTTGTAGGGAAACATGTCCACAGGGGTACCATGGATTGACTGCTCCAAACCCTCCATGCCTTCCATTTATGGATTGAGCTGATCCAAACCACGTGCCCGCTCTCCAAGTCTCGGAGGCTAGCTTCCCTTTCTTCTAGCTCCACCCTCAATGTAACCTAGGGCCATGACCTTACGCCCATCTTCAAAGGAATTTCGTCATTTTGTGTTTCGGGGGTTTCATATGGCTCACATTCGGATTCCTTGATCCTCGAAACCATGAAATATCTTATCTGACCGATGATTAGATCTGCTCCATAATCAACAACTGTGATGCTTCTCCTGGACCTTGAATTAGTCCTCTATACGCGACTGGAGCTGGATGCTTCTCCTAAACCCTTCTTTCACATGACCACGGGTCGTAACCTGGCACCTATCTCCAAAGGTGTTTCGGGATTTCGACTATCGGAGATTCCCACATGCTAAGCTTAAGAAATCCCCACACGCGATTTTACAAAATCGCCCACCCAGATCAACGGTTGGAACTGCCTTAAAATTGGCGGATAGGATGATTCCTCGAAGGCCCCAAGTCGCCATCTCTACATGATGGGTGCCAACCTTCTTTATTGGACTCGTTTGCCACACAAACAAGGGCTATGACCATGGGCCCAAACTTCCCAAGGCGTTTCGGGACTTCGCATTTCAGGAGTTTTCACTCCTCTTTATCTCCAATGTCCTGATCCGCAAAACTGCGAAATTGTTTTTCTGTTGCCACGTGCTCCGCTAGTTGGATGGCTCAGATCTATTTTGCAATTTCATATTTCACAAAAATTGTGTGTAGCTCATTTCAAAACCCCTGAAACTTGATTCTGTGAAATCATTCAATCAGCTGCCACCTGTCCCCACTGGATCGGACGGCCCAGATCTTTTTTTTAATCAACGACTACGATCTTTTCGCGATTTTGTATTTCACGAGTTCTAAGGACTTTTCTCTCTGACTTTCCTGAATCGCGAAATTGCAACTCTGCCTAACATTATTCCTCATGTAAATCTATGTTGCAATCACTCGGTGGTCATCTATTTGATCTGCTTGAAGGATCTTTGCTATTGAAGGGTGGTCTTGCTCGCTCGCTTGATTTGAATCCATATTAAAAGCTTCGAGTGTTGCACTTGGTGCTGACGACTGCGACCTATGTTGATCACTTGAATGACTGGCTAAGGGCTCAGGAAAACAAAAGGATCAACAACAGAGGAAAAAAAAGGAGAAAGAGAAGATCGACTTAGGGAAAACAGAAAGGCTTGGGGTTGATACTTCTCCGGCAAGCTGACAGGGAAAATCAAGTCAATCAAACAGATGGAGGCAAACAACATGAAAACTAGTGAAAGGAAAACCTACGATCGGGTCTGCAAAAGGAGGAAAAATAGGCAAAAATTATAGACCTAGGTAGAAACCACAACTCACAAGACCTTGACAAGTTTATGTGATAACACAAGGGGTCCCACCTACCTAGTTATTATTAATTAAAGACCCTTAAATATTATTATTATTATTATTTATTTCTCCTAAACTAATTAGTTAAGATAAACTAACTTAACTAAAGAAAGTAGTTGAACTACTTCAAATTATTTGGAAAGAATAAAAGTTGAATGAGAAGAAGAAACAAGGGGAGAATAGAAGGAGAAATCAAGACTAAGGTTTGCTCTTTTGATTGATAAGATAGTTTCAGTTTTCATTCATTCTTAAGTTTATTCAAAGCTAATTCTCTTTGTGACAGCAGGGTCTTATTGTAGACAGGGAGGTTCAAGACTGAACAAAACTTTTCAGACAGTTGTTTTAGAGGTGTTCATCCATCCTTGATAGGTTGTGTATTCTTGTTTGTTTGTGAATTAAGTTTCATGGCTGGTAAAGAATATCTTGCAGAGTCAAATTGGTAGCAGTCTGTGGCAAGTTGATCGAGATTATAAATTTTGGTTTTACTTGATTGTGAGATTCTTTTTGTATGGTGTTCGTCAGAGATCTCTAAATCAGACTTTGGTCCATGCCCTCTTAGGGTTTTGTAAAGAGAAAAACACTTTTGATATCTCATAATGAAATAAATCATATTGTTATTCTATCTTATATATGTGTATTGATGACTTGGTTATTTTTTGCTTTTTGATCTCCATGTTTACTTTCTGTAATCTGTATATATTTCATAAACTTATATAAATTTTATTTCATATTGCAAAATTATTTTCATAAATAAATCATCCTTGATCCTTGTAATTAATACTTACTATCTTGTCCTAGCCAGGCAAGATTTGAAAATGATTGAGTAAGGTAATTAATACACTTTTCCTTAACAACTACTATATGTAGTTGATGTATTCTTGACAAGATGAAGAAAAGCTCATCACAGATTGTAGATGAAGCTCGCTACAGAGTTTGATGAAAGACCTAATGCATTATTTCTTAGGTATTAAAGTTTGGTAGAGCCCAGAGAAGATCTTCCTTAACCAAGGGAAGTATGCAGTTGAAATAATGAAGAGGTTTGACATGTTGGAATGTAAATCCATGTACACACCCATGGAAACAAAGTTGAAGCTCCTGGTAGATACCTCGTCAGAATTGGTTGATGTTTCTCTATATAGACAAATTATTGGTTCGGTGATGTATCTAACAAATACGAGGCCAGATATATGTTTTTCCTTGAGTTAGTATCTGGTAGAACCCAGACGTGTTCACCTTGACGATGCAAAACATGTGATGAGATACCTTAAGGGTACGTTGGATTTTGGTCTTTGTTATACTAGAGATCGTGACTTTAGATTGTATGGATATACTTATTTAGATTAAGATCGAATTGTTTCTAATAGAAAGAGAACTTCAGGATGTTGACTCAGTCTGGGATCGGCATTGATCTCATGGTAGAGTAGGAAACAATCAAGTATTTCTCTCAGCACGACATAAGTGGAATACATTGCTGCATGTTTTGCCAGTTGTGAAGCCATATGGCTTCGGAAGTTGTTGACAAGTCTATTTGATATGGAGATGGAAGCCACTATGATCCTATGTGATAACCAGAGTTGTATAAAGATGATGTGTTCCATGTTGAGTCGAAGCACATAGAGATCTAGTATCACTTCATTCATGATATGATGTAGAGGGGAGCTTTAAAGCTCCAATATGTTGGCACAGATGAGTAGGCTGCAAACCAAGCCTCTGTCTCATGTAAATTTTAAATAATTTTGAGACAAGCTTGGTATAGTCCGAAAGGACCTCCCTCAAAATGGGGAGAAGTGTTGATGCCAGCCTTGTGCTGAAGATTTCCAGCTTCGTTTTGATGTTGATGTGATGCCAGCCTTGTGCTGAAGATTTCCAGCTTCGTGCTGATGTTGATGTGATGTCAACCTTGTGCTGAAGATTTCCAGCTTCGTGCTGGTGTTGATGTGATGCCAGCCTTGTGCTGAATATTTCCATCTTCATGCTAAATATTTCCAGCTTAGTGCTGATGTTGATGATGCTCCAGCCTTCGTGTTGTGATGTTGTTGTTTTTAATGTTGTATCAGCCTCGTGTTGTTATTGATAATGATGATGTATTAGTGTTATACTAATTCATGTTGAGGCATATGATGATGATTCCATTCCAGCTCCTTGTTGTGTATGATGATATTTATGATGAGAAAAAATTCTGATGATTTATAGATACGCCAAGCAGTGTTCCATATATTGTTGATGTTGTTTCCCTCTCTCTCTCTCTCCTGATGATGTTGTTGAATACCCTTCTTGTTAAGGGGGGGTGTTGAAATATTGTAACTACAAAGAGTATTATATTTATTATTGAGTCGTTATTAATTAGATCAATCCCCTTTTGTGGATTGATCATGTCGGGCATTGTAATTGACCAAATCCCCTTTTGTAGATTGGTCAAACCCTAACTATATTATACTAATTAAGAAGTCATCCCCCAGGCCTAATTAAAGTGGTTTTAACCACTAAGAAGAGAAGTCGACCCTACCCAGTGAAGAGACACCTTTCCAGCGCCTATTAGCTAGTATAAATAAAGGATTCTAGTGCCTCATTTGTTCACTCACTCATTCACTCATCAAGTGCACAAGTTTGGAGAGTTGTAGTTGGGAGAAGAAGGAAGAGAGAGGTGCATCTCTCAGTGTTGGATATTCTCTAGTGTTTTGGTTTATTGTCTTGACATTGTATTCACAATCTATATTAAGGAAGTTTTGTTGGGTTTTCTCCCCCATGAGGGTTTCCTAGGATAAATTTTGTGTATCTTGTGATTGTGTTTCTCTCGGTGATCCTACCTATGTTATGGTTATCTAGTAAATTGAAAATAAACCTACTAATATCTCAAAACTTAACAGGCATGGCCTTGACCCACTTAGTAAAGTAGTTTACAGCCACAATAATATGTTGATGCCCCCCAATCGAAGTTGGGTTGCAATCCAAAAAATCCACCTCCCACTTGGTGAAGGGATCAACAATAATGACCGGGTGAAGAGGATCTAGATGTGAGCACATCTTCCAAGTGGAAACCTTGCAGGGGTGGCACTTCTTGACCGCTTCGACGGAATCTTTAAAAATAGATGGCCATAAATAATCAACTCGCAATATATTCTGGGTTGTCGCAAGCATAGATAGATGACCACCACAAGCCCCATTGTGATAGTCATTAAGAACTGACTCAGCCTCTTCGTGAGTAAAGAAATGACGCAAGATATTATCTACGCCTCGACGATACAAAGTGTCGTCGACGATGAGGTAGTTGTTATTTTGATATCGTATACGTCATCGGTTGTCTCACGAAAGATGTTGAGGGAACTTCAAATTTTGAAGGTAGATCACAACATCTCCATACCAGGGGTCTGACAATGAGACAAGGAAAATGTGTTCATCCACAAATGAATCAACATTTATAATATCCTCATCTAACCGAGGGAAGTTCAATATAAAATTGGAAAAAACCAGTGATTTCATGGACTTTGCTGAAGCAAAATCAAGATCAAACTCTTGTAAGATAACAATCCATTTATTATATTTTCCCCCTATGATATGCCTAGTAAGGACGTATTGAAATGGATTGACATCAGCAACCACGATAGTTTTTCAAAGTAATATATAGTGACATAATCATTGAACTACGTGAATGACAACCAAAGTTATCCTCTCAATGTGAGAATACTTGAGTTCAAAGCCGACTAAGGTAGTAAATGACGTGCTCATGGAGCTCATCATCCTCATGAACTGAGACCATACCAATCGTCCCTTCATACGTGGCGATATAAAGAAAATAATCTCTATTATAGTCTGGAGGCTTCAACATAGGAGTCAATACCAAGGATTTCTTCAGAGCATCGAAGGATTTTTGGGCTCGCTCATCCCATACAAAAGGAGTGCCCTTCAAGAGATGCATGAAACCCTTAGTAATATTGGCATAGTTTACTATAAACCGACGTAAAAAGTTAGCTTTCCCTTGTAAACCTTGAAGCTGACGAATAGTGCCTGGGGGAGGCAATCGAATTATTGCCTCAACCTTTAAAGGATCCACCATGATCACAGTCTCAGAGACTAAGAATCCTAGAATCTGATCTAACTTAACGCAAAAGATGCACTTATGAGGGTTCAAATGGATGCGATAATAGCGACATCTTTCAAAAACTAGCCAAAGGTGGGTAGATTGATCTACTCTCTTGCGAGAGTGAGCAGCGAGATAATCAAGATAAGCTTTGACTATTACTTGAGATCATGAAAAGCGAAGGTCATAGCTCGTTGGAAGGTTGCTCCAACATTTTTAAGGTTGAAAGGCATTTTCTGGTATGCGAATGTACCCCAAGGACAAATAAATGTCATATTGTATTGATCCTCAGGTTTAATTTGAATTTGGTTGTATCCTAAAAATACATCAATAAAAGAAAAAACCTCACTTCCTGCACATTCATCGAGAATTTGATCAATGAAGGGCATCAAGAAGTTGTCTTTAGGACAGGCCTTATTCAGGTCTCTAAAATCTATGCATACATGGATGGTTCCTTGCTTCTTATTCATGGGAATGGGATTGGATACCAATTCAGTCAAGGGAACCAGGTATATGAAGCCAACATTAAGCAAATTCTCCACCTCTTGCTTAATAGCATGGGCCTTCCTAGGATTGACATCTCTAAGTCATTGTCGAACATGTTTTACATTCGGGTAGGTTTTAATCTCATGTTAAAAAATTTGAGGGTCGATTCATGGCATCTTTTCATATGACCAAGCCAATACATCACAGAATTCTTTGAAGAGTTCGATGTAGATCAAAATTTCTTTCGGCGAAAAATCTGCACCGATATATACATTTTCAACCTTACCAGGAATACAAGAGATATCGATTGTGACGGTAGGGTAGATACTCACCATGTTTCCTTCGGCATAAATATCATGCGTATCAAGTGGAACTATGACATGACTGACTATCTCACTCAAGGTAGATCTAAAATCATCTTGTTCGATTCTAGCAAGTTGTGGGAGGAAATAAGAGCGATGGTGCATATCATCCCATAGCCCGTTAGAACCATTCATGGCCCCTATGATTGCTTCATCCGAGGGTAAATTATTATCGAGGTGGTCATGTGAGGAAGATGGTGAAGTAGCCCATTGTTACACATGAAATTTGCACACCTAGGTACCTCACCCTAAGTGTCGTAAAGTGTCGTATAAGTGTCGCATACACCTTGACACCATGGAATAACCTA
>JZKD02S2071485.1:38931-51363 GCA_000966675.3 Picea glauca | reverse complement strand
GAGGATTCACGCGTTTCCAATGACTGATGCTCCTTTCTTTAAATTGACCTTCTATTTTTTTATGTCCTACAACTATCACCTAGAGTTCCGCAATATACAAATTGACAGGCGGACTTGTGTGCTCGCTAGCTCAACATTGCAGTTCTACTTTTCTGTGACCTCCAAACAACATTCAGAGCTCTGAAATATACAAATTGACAGACGGGCTCCATGGCTCGCAAGATTGACTTTGTTTACATATGGGAAAGTGATAAAATGAGGCATACCACATTTTCCCCATAGAATCTATATTAAAGGGCAAAGCATTTCCTCTATAGTTATGTGTCCTGCAAACAACACCCACAATTTTGCACTATACAAATTGGCAGTCGCACTTGCGGGCTGGCTAGTTAATCAAATGCCTCGCAGGTCCATGATATAGAAATTGACAGATAAACCATACAAGAAAGAACCAAATAAACTCATATATCGCATTCTTGGTCGCGTTTTTATGTTCCCGCCAACTTCACAATTATGTTTTGTTTCACTTTTCCCTTAAATTTCTCTCTTTTTGTCACTTATTCATTTCTTTTGAAAATGTATGCATGCACGTGTGGACAGGGTCATGGTTTCAAACTTTCACTCATGCTCTTTTATCGCGACACCGACCGATCACTTCCCCATTCCATATCTAGAAACTTCTCCGACCATGACTTCTCGGTAGGCAGGCTCTAGATTAGACTTCTTTTGTTCCATGGCTTGCGAATAGTACCATCACTTCCGTGATATACAAATTTGCAATTGGACTTAGATCATACTCTCTTCTGTATTACGATCCACTTGTCATGCGCTTTTCCTTGGTATACGTTTTGCACTGAAAAATACCGAGAAATAAAATTTAACCATCAGGCCCTCGCATCTTTTATGGAACTATTGTCACCCAATTTTGAAGCCTATCTGTCCTCTTTCCATACTTCTCCATTTCTTCAAATTTCTTTGTCATATCGTTGGTTTGGCGAGTTGAAGAAATATTAATTTCCTAGTCATTGTTTCCTGTGCCCGTGTCCCTTTTCAATTAACAATTGTCAATTATATATAAGATCTTATTTCTAGGCATGCAATTAGCAATTTTTCTATTCCATACTTAGCCACATTGTTGGAATTTCGCAAATATACAAAGTGGCCACTAAACTACCCCCTCATCATCTCTTCCATTTTACACATTTTACACTCAAAAATTCTGACTTTACTGGAATTTCACAAATATACAAATCGATCGCTGAACTGCCCCATCATCATCTCTTTCATTTTACACATTTTGCACTCGAATTCCGATACATAAAATTTGACCGTGCAACACTCGCCTCTCATCATTATTCTCATAAACCTTTTTTGTATCCCATCTGACCGCTTTTCAGAGCTTTCCATTTTTTTGTTTCTCTCTTCTCTCTCCCTCACCCTCCCACTTGTCTATAATAAAAAAAAAAAAAAATTATATATATATATATATATATATATATATATATATATATATATATATATTGCTTCTAAATACGGAATTTCTCCCATTTAATTCTAACATTTCATCATGCAGGAAATGCATAGATTGTCATTAATGGACGAAAGGCTCGAGAACATCTCCTATTCATGCGCATTAAACTAAGATTTGAGGGGGGGTTATATTATCCCTTCCGACTATTGATTTAAAAATCATGAAATTCCCTTCACACGTTCACGAAACCTCCAATCCTTAATTGCTCTTCACCATACCCACCACCTTCATATTTCTAAATATGTATTAAATAAGATTTACTACTAACAGTTCATCTCTCAACTTCATTTTCTACTTCCAAATTTTTATTTTTATTATGTCGCAAGCATTCACTATCATAATTGATTTCATAAATTATTTTGTAGGGATTTTTCAAATACTTAAAAAGGATCCACCAATACTTCTACCATATCAAGTACTTGCTTATCTTCTTACAATAGTCCACTTTTATTATCTTTTGGTTGGACGTATTGGGTTTACTTGCAACCTGGCATTAACTACTCAAGGGTTATTCCCCCAAAATAAAATTTAATACTCTTATGGATCATCCATTTAAAAATGGATATTATTAATTAAAAGAACTATAATACNCAAAAAAAATTAATTTGAAAAATAAATTGAAAGGTATAAGTGTTTGGCTAGACATTTCTATTAAAAAAAAGTGGAATAACTAGGTTGATAAACAAAGTAGGATGCTATCAGTAGACTCATAGTGATGTTACATATGATCCCCTTTTCTATTTTCTTGTGGTTGTCATTTCATTGATGTCATTGACGGATGCTGGAATCATAGAAACTGCCTGTTGTCTTTCATCAACGCCCTGCTTCAATTCCCTCTCGAGCCATTCTTCAATGTAGGTTCTCATTGGGGAAACGTTGTTCTCATTCTGGATTTTTATGTTGAAAACATGGTTTTCTAATTCCTGGAAGTCGATAGAAAGATTACACAGAGCTTTATGAATTTCCTCATTGTGTACTGAATAGTTGACTAGCCAGTCGTCGACATGAGCTTGATCATATTCAGGGATGATGTAAAAATTTTCCAAAGACAACGCTTGAAACATATCAACCTATTTATTGAAATCTTGCCTAGTTACGGAAAATGAGTTTGCGATTAAGTTGAGGTCCTGGAAGTCATTGGTCCTTCCAGCTAAGTTTATTCTTGACAGCCTTGTCAATAATGTATCTTTCTTTGATATGGCTTGTTCACATGATATGCATTTAGTTGACCGATCCAGTTTTTGGATGGAAGATATTGTTGTCTTCTTTTTGTTTCTGTCATATTGCTGACAATGGAGCCAAAAGGAAGGATCGTGTTCAAACATAAATGTTCTTCATCTTTTAACTCTACTTGCAAATGTTCGAGCAAACTATGCTCCCTAGTTCCAAGGGAAGTGATGGTTTGTGATGTTTTCCATGCCTCAATAACCATTTCCATTCTTTTCTTGATATTCTTCTCCACATATCCTTTACAGGATGCGAGGAGGATGTAGGATCCTTTTAAGTTGGCTGCAGAGGTGGCAAGCATGGCTATTTACAAAGGATTGGCAAGCAATGGCATAGGAATCAAAGCCTCTTCCAATTCCTTGACCCGATTCGTTAGTCTGGCATTCTCGGCCTCGATGCATCCAATGGAATCATGAAGTGCATCTCCTCTCACCTTGTGAAGTTGAAAGATTTGGGATGGCCACATGTTGGCAAGGTCAACCTCTGAACAAGATTTTCCCTTCCTTTTTTTTACATGTTTTTTCTCAATTATCAATTTTTTNACTAAGATTTGCGGGGGGGGTTATATTATCCCTTCCGACTGTTGATTTAAAAATCATGAAATTCCCTTCACACGTTCACGAAACCTCCAATCCTTAATTGCTCTTCACCATACCCACCACCTTCATATTTCTAAATATGTATTAAATAATATTTACTACTAATAGTTCATCTCTCAACTTCATTTTCTACTTCCAATTTTTTTTTTTTATTATGTCGCAAGCATTCACTATCATAATTGATTTCATAAATTATTTTGTAGGGATTTTTCAAATACTTAAAAAGGATCCATCAATACTTCTACCGTATCAAGTACTTTCTTATCTTCTTACAATAGTCCACTTTTATTATCTTTTGGTTGGACGTATTGGGTTTACTTGCAACCTAGCATTAACTGCTCAAGGGTTATTCCCCCAAAATAAAATTTAATACTCTTATGGATCATCCATTTAAAAATGGATATTATTAATTAAAAGAACTATAATACAATTTATGTATTCGATTCAACTATAGGAAGTGTCAATTATTATATGCATGGAATCTTTGCCTATGTCTTATCCTTAGATTAAAATGTAATGGTTCTAGCCCGATTGAATTAGAACTCATACAATACCCTTCCATGAATTCATAACTCTAGTTGTCCACATTGCTAAATTAATTTATCCATCACCATCTCACAGAATTTGAGTTCAATTATGTTCCATCTCAGTGTGAGTCATGTCACGTCCGGATCAATATTTGACACATTAAGGTTTCCATTACTCCCATTGAAAGAGTACACCAAACATCGTACTCAAGCTCTTATGCCTTCGTCTTTCACACTTCCCTCTCATTTCATTGTGGAATGATGAAAACTATAGAACTATTCATGTCTATTAATGTGATCTTAAATATTTCTAGCTTCTTAAAATGTGTTTGAAGTTGTAAATATTTATGTGGAAAAAAATTATATTATAGGTAAATTGTAAAAAAATGAGGCAAAGTTTGTCATCAAGTAGAGAAAAACGTTATGCGCCTGAAATTTATCTTCTATAGATTTCTATGTGTCCTACAATGACTTCTTATGAATTCTACTCTTCAAAAACACTCTCCCCTCTGATCTTATCCTTTGTAAAATTCTCTTTCACAAGATCCTCTTCACTTTTGACACAACAATGGATTAGGTTATTGGTAAACTTAGTTGTCCATAATAATATTAAAATGAATGGTGTTTTTTTATGCTATTGTATTTAAAAAGAAACTACCTTTTATAGTTGGTGTGCCTATAAATAAGTTGTGCATTGGTTCTATAAAAAGAGTAAAAACATTGAAAAACCTAGATTTAAGAAAAAAATAGAATTATAAACCTCTACGAATCTCAGTTTGAAGAGCTTTATAGTTGTGGAGGTTATCACAGATGCATTTTTTGAAAATATTTAACTATTTGTTGGCACACTCAACTAAAATATGTGTAATTTAACCCATGTTGCAACAATGCTTATAATGACTCATGAATCTTATTTTAAAATAGAATGTTAAACACTTCTTTCTAAACAAGAGTGCATGACAGCGCATTCCCTATTGGGTTGAAGTGGGATGGGAAAAAGTAGCAAGAAAAATGAAGCACATGTGGTATCCATGAAGTAAATGATATGTGGCATGTAGAGAACCATTTATGATTTGAAAATATATAACAAAATACAATTTGTGCATAGTGGAAGCCATTTGTTTTTTGAAAGTATATAATATAAAAAAATTGGAAATTTAAATGCATTTGAAACAGTTTTATTTGAAATATGTCAAAAAATAAAATTATGTTACATATTACTGGAAATTTCAATGTGTTTGTCATATAGACTAGCATTGGGGCTCTTGGGGACCATAAAATAAATATGTACAAGAAACATGACTGTAGAAAGAAGATAGAGTGCAATACCTGCAAAAAAAATTAATTTGAAAAATAAATTGAAAGGTATAAGTGTTTGGCTAGACATTTCTATTAAAAAAAAGTGGAATAACTAGGTTGATAAACAAAGTAGGATGCTATCAGTAGAATCATAGTGATGTTACATATGATCCCCTTTTATATTTTCTTGTGGTTTTCATTTCATTGATGTCATTGACGGATGCTCGAATCATAGAAACTGTCTGTTGTCTTTCATCAACGCCCTGCTTCAATTCCCTCTCGAGCCATTCTTCAATGTAGGTTCTCATTGGGGAAATGTTGATCTCATTTTGGATTTTTATGTTGAAAACATGGTTTTCTAATTCCTGGAATTCGATAGAAAGATTACACAGAGCTTGATGAATTTCCTCATTGTGTACTGAATAGTTGACTAGCCAGTCGTCGACATGAGCTTGATCATATTCAGGGATGATGTAAAAATTTTCTAAAGACAACGCTTGAAACATATCAACCTATTTATTGAAATCTTTCCTAGTTAAGGAAAAGGAGTTTGTGATTAAGTCGAGGTCCTGGAAGTCATTGGTCCTTCCAGCTAAGTTTATTCTTGACAGCCTTGTCAATAATTTATCTTTCTTTGATATGTCTTGTTCACATAATATGCATTTAGTTGACCGGTCCAGTTTTTGGATGGAAGATATTGTTGTTTTCTTTTTGTTTCTGTCATATTGCTGACAATGGAGCCAAAAGGAAGGATCGTGTTCAAACATAAATGTTCTTCATCTTTTAACTCCACTTGCAAATGTTCGAGCAAACTATGCTCCATAGTTCCAAGGGAAGTGATGGTTTGTGATGTTTCCCATGCCTCAATAACCATTTCCATTATTTTCTTGATATTGTTCTCTACATATCTTTTACAATATGCGAGGAGGATGTAGGATCCTTTTAAGTTGGCTGCAGGGGTGGCAAGCATGGCTATTTACAAAGGATTGGCAAGAAATGGCACAGGAATCAAAGCCTCTTCCAATTCCTTGACCCGATTCGTTAGTCTGGCATTCTCGCCCTCGATGCATCCAATGGAATCATGAAGTGCATATCCTCTCACCCTGTGAAGTTGAAAGATTTGGGATGGCCACATGTTGGCAAGGTCAACCTCTGAATAAGATTTTCCCTTCCTTTTTTTTACATCTTTTTTCTCAATTATCAATTTTTTGGACTGGATGTCAAAAACAACACTATCGAACATGAAGGATTCATCTTCGACAAAAAAATTTGGTATTGGATATGTGCATTCGGTGACTATGTTGGATGGGGTCTCTGGTTTGGTCAAGGTAGAGGAACACACTATCCAAATTAGTCTCAAGTTCCATGTTCTCACTCAGAATTTTTGGATCTTCCTCCTATGCTACAGTTTTTTCTCTTCTTGTCTAGTGGAAGCTTGTGAGAACTATCAATTTTAGAGTGAGGAGGGTCATTATCTTCTCCTCCGTTTGAAGAACTCTGAGTAGCTTTGTTGTTGTGGTGGGTCGTTGGAGAGATGCTCTGGGATGTTGTACTTTTTGGAGTGTTATTCATCAATTGAAAACTCTTGTCAGCGGGGCCTTTCCCATATTTCCTGTACAATTTAGTGCTTCTCTATAGTGTGTCTGGGTCGCTGGCATCAGAAGTAGGAGCGTTTCCACAAATGTCTCTTTTTTTGGGGAGGTGTTTTTTGAAAAAACAATCGTCGAGGCCAAGTGTTTGTAAATGTTGTCAAAAAATATTATCAAGGTCGAACCCTCTTAGTATTTCAACATATATTAGGTTGAAGTTGCTAGATTTCATTATGAATTCATCGATTTTGTTGACATTTTTCAACACAAACTCCCCGACTTTCCAATGCAGAGGAATGAACTATTTTTTTCTCTTCTTTTGCAATAGATGAAACTAGTAGTTGTATTTTCATGCTACTTATGCAACAAACATTCTTTCTGTAATGTGACATGGAAGAAGAGTAGGTTTTTTCGTGGAGCTGAAAATTATTATCACAATGTAATTATCCAAATGTTCAAGTGTCCCCTTCCTGTCCAAAAAACTAGTTTCATGTTCACATATGTGGGGAGCATCTTCTCCTAACAACAAAACTTTGAAAACAACGACGAAGCCATTAAAAACCTCATAAAAATAGTGGTAATCCTTGTGTTTCCATAAGTTTTGGTACCAGAATGTTAATGGGTCGAATTCCCAATTGACATTCTTGGACAAAGACAGTTCTAGAAACTGGAAGCAATGTGTTATCGAAAAAACTAAGTACGATGACATATAAAATTTCTTTTCCCTTTTCAAGCTTGACAATTCAGAATAAATTTCAAGAGAAACTAACTTGCCCCAACAAAAAATGGCTTGTTCCTTGACTTTGAAATACAAAAGATAAAGAGCCATCCGGGAAACAGTTGTTATGGACTCATGTCTCATTATTCTTGTAAACAACTAGGAAAATTCGTGGAATGGATTTCTAAATGTACTAACCTGGAAGCTTGTGATATCTTCATGAACTAGTATCGGGTCTTCCAATAAATGTGGAAAGAGGTCTAACCAATTATTATGCTTTGCTAGGAACTGTTTGCAATCTTCTCCTCTGGACATCAATGTTGGCTACGACAATCTTAACATCTGGTGGAAGACCCAAGGTGACAAAGAAACATAAGAGCAATCTCATAGTGGAATAATTATTTTGTCTGAAATAAATTTATCGGTGCACCAAGAGACCAGGTCCTTACAGTCAAAAACTTCAGGGACACAACCTGCTCGAAAAATTCCAGAGGTCAAAATTACTTGGTTTTTGGCGGCAGGGGTTGAGTAATAAGAATATGCCCTAGACCACTAGAAGTTCTGGTCCTCGTGCCCAAAGATGTTCATTGTATCTCGACAGAAATGTGGTCGAGCTGATGCCATAGGTTTATGAGAACGTTGGTTTGCTCCAAATGATGGTTTAAATGAATAGTTAGAGCCAATAATGTAAATCTTTGCTAAATCTTGGTTAAATACTTATGAATGGGAAAGCTCTGATGATGTAACTCTCCACTAAATCTTGGTTAAATTCTTATGAATGGGAAAGCTCCTCGAGCCTTTCACTGATTAATGACAATCTGTATGGGTGTTGCATGATTGACTGCTTCCAGTAAAGCTTACTTAATGCATATTTAGAAATGTTAAGGTAGTAGGTACGACAAAGAGCAATTAATGATTGGAGGTTTTGTGAACATGCCAAGGCAACAATGTGTGAACGACATTCCATGATTCTCAAATCAACACTCGGAAGGGATAATATAACCCCCAACAAATCTTGGTTTAATACGTATTAATAGGAGATATCCTCGATCCTTTCTCCCATCAATGACAATATATATGGCTCCTACATGGTGAGCTATTAGAATTAAATGTCAGTAATTTCATATTTAGNCAAAAAAAATTAATTTGAAAAATAAATTGAAAGGTATAAGTGTTTGGCTAGACATTTCTATTAAAAAAAAGTGGAATAACTAGGTTGATAAACAAAGTAGGATGCTATCAGTAGACTCATAGTGATGTTACATATGATCCCCTTTTCTATTTTCTTGTGGTTGTCATTTCATTGATGTCATTGACGGATGCTGGAATCATAGAAACTGCCTGTTGTCTTTCATCAACGCCCTGCTTCAATTCCCTCTCGAGCCATTCTTCAATGTAGGTTCTCATTGGGGAAACGTTGTTCTCATTCTGGATTTTTATGTTGAAAACATGGTTTTCTAATTCCTGGAAGTCGATAGAAAGATTACACAGAGCTTTATGAATTTCCTCATTGTGTACTGAATAGTTGACTAGCCAGTCGTCGACATGAGCTTGATCATATTCAGGGATGATGTAAAAATTTTCCAAAGACAACGCTTGAAACATATCAACCTATTTATTGAAATCTTGCCTAGTTACGGAAAATGAGTTTGCGATTAAGTTGAGGTCCTGGAAGTCATTGGTCCTTCCAGCTAAGTTTATTCTTGACAGCCTTGTCAATAATGTATCTTTCTTTGATATGGCTTGTTCACATGATATGCATTTAGTTGACCGATCCAGTTTTTGGATGGAAGATATTGTTGTCTTCTTTTTGTTTCTTTCATATTGCTGACAATGGAGCCAAAAGGAAGGATCGTGTTCAAACATAAATGTTCTTCATCTTTTAACTCCACTTGCAAATGTTCGAGCAAACTATGCTCCCTAGTTCCAAGGGAAGTGATGGTTTGTGATGTTTTCCATGCCTCAATAACCATTTCCATTCTTTTATTGATATTGTTCTCCACATATCCTTTACAGGATGCGAGGAGGATGTAGGATCCTTTTAAGTTGGCTGCAGGGGTGGAAAGCATGGATATTTACAAAGGATTGGCAAGCAATGGCACAGGAATCAAAGCCTCTTCCAATTCCTTGACCCGATTCGTTAGTCTGGCATTCTCGGCCTCGATGCATCCAATGGAATCATGAAGTGCATCTCCTCTCACCCTGTGAAGTTGAAAGATTTGGGATGGCCACATGTTGGCAAGGTCAACCTCTGAACAAGATTTTCCCTTCCTTTTTTTTACATGTTTTTTCTCAATTATCAATTTTTTGGACTGGATGTAAAAAACAACACTATCGAACACGAAGGATTCATCTTCGACAAAAAAATTCGGTATTGGATATGTGCATTGGGTGACTATGTTGGATGGGGTCTCTGGTCTGGTCAAGGTAGCAGAACACACTATCCAAATTAGTCTCAAGTTCCATGTTCTCACTCGGAATTTTTGGATCTTCCTCCTATGCTATAGTTTTTTCTCTTCTTGTCTAGTGGAAGCTTGTGAGAACTATCAATTTTAGAGTGAGGAGGGTCATTATCTCCTCCTCTGTTTGAAGAAATCTGAGTAGCTTTGTTGTTGTGGTGGGTCGTTGGAGAGATGCTCTGCGATGTTGTACTTTTTGGAGTGTTATTCGTCAATTAAAAACTCTTGTCAGCGGGACCTTTCCCATATTTCCTGTACAATTTAGTGCTTCTCTATAGTGTGTCTGGGTCACTGGCATCAGAAATAGAAGCGTTTCCACAAATGTCTCTTTTCGCAGGGAGGTGTTTTTTGAAAAAACAATCGTCGAGGCCAAGTGTTTGTAAATTTTGTCAAAAAATATTATCAAGGTCGAACCCTCTTAGTATTTCAACATATATCAGGTTGAAGCTGCTAGATTGCGTTGTGAATTCATCGATTTTGTTGACATTTTTCAACACAAACTCCCCGACTTTCCAATGCAGAGGAATGAACTATTTTTTTCTCTTCTTTTGCAATAGATGAAACTAGTAGTTGTATTTTCATGCTACTTATGCAATGAACATTCTTTTTGTAATGTGACATGGAAGAAGAGTAGGTTTTTTCGTGGAGTTGAAAATTATTATCACAATGTAATTATCCAAATGTTCAAGTGTCCCCTTCCTGTCCAAAAAACTAGTTTCATGTTCAGATATGTGGGGAGCATCTTCTCCTAACAACAAAACTTTGAAAACAACGACGAAGCCACTAAAAACCTCATAAAAATAGTGGTAATCCTTGTGCTTCCATAAGTTTTGGTACCAGAATGTTAATGGGTCGAATTCCCAGTTGACATTCTTGGACAAAGACAGTTCTAGAAACTGGAAGCAATGTGTTATCGAAAAAACTAAGTACAATGACATATAAAATTTATTTTCCCTTTTGAAGCTTGACAATTTAGAATAAATTTCAAGAGAAACTAACTTTCCCCAATAAAAAATGGCTTGTTCCTTGACTTTGAAATACAAAAGATAAAGAGCCATCCAGGAAACAGTTTTTATGGACTCATGTCTCATTATTCTTGTAAACAACTAGGCAAATTCGCGGAATGGATTTCTAAATGTACTAACCTGCAAGCTTGTGATATCTTCATGAACTAGAATCGAGTCTTCCAATAAATGTGGAAAGAGGTCTAACCCATTATTATGCTTTGATAGGAACTGTTTCCAATATTATCCTTTGGACATCAATGTTGGCTACGACAATATTAACATTTGGCGGAAGACCTAAGGTGACAAAAAAACACAAGAGCGATCTCGCAGTGGAATAATTATTTTTTCTGAAATAAATTTATCAGTGCACCAAGAGACCAGGTCCTTACAGTCAAAAACTTCAGGGACACAGCCTGCTCGAAAAATTCCAGAGGTCAAAATTACTTGGTTTTTGGTGGCATGGGTTGAGTAATAAGAATATGCCCTAGACCACTAGAAGTTTTGGTCCTCGCACCCAAAGATGTTCATTGTATCTCCATAGAAATGTTGTCGAGCTGATGCCATAGGTTTATGAGAACGTTGGTTTGCTCCAAATGATGGTTGAAATGAACAGTTAGAGACAATAATGTAAATCTTTACTAAATCTTGGTTAAATACTTATGAATGGGAAAGCTCTGATGATGTAACTCTCCACTAAATCTTGGTTAAATGCTTATGAATGGGAAATCTCCTCGAGCCTTTCACTGATTAATGACAATCTGTATGGGTGTTGCATGATCGAATGCTTCCAGTAAATCTTACTTACTGCATATTTAGAAATGCTAAGGTGGTAGGTACGACAAAGAGAAATTAAATATTGGAGGTTTCGTGAACATGCCAAGGCAACAACGTGTGAACGACATTCCATGATTCTCAAATCAACAGTCGGAAGGGATAATATAACCCCCCACAAATCTTGGTTTAATACGTATTAATAGGATATATCCTCGATCCTTTCTCCCATCAATGACAATCTATATGGATCCTACATGGTGAGCTATTAGAATTAAATGTCAGTAATTGCATAATTAGAAACAAGACATGTATATATATATACATTAAAACAATTTTTTTTCTTTTATTATAGACAAGTGTGAATGTCATGGAAAAGGGGGATAGAAAGGAACAAATGGCAAGGTATGAAAAGAGATTGGATGGGATTCACAATAGGGTTATAGGGATACTCAGGAGAGTCGAGTGTTCCACCGCCAAATCTTATGTATCATAATTTTTTACTGCAAAACATGTAAAACAGAAGAGAGCATGATGGGTTAGTTTAGCGGTCGGTTTGTATATTTGAGGAATTCACGGAAAGTGGCTAAGTTTGGAATAGGAAAATGGTGAGGCAGACTCGTTCTTAGAAGCAAGAATTGAAGTATTCATGAACGGACCAACCTGACGACGCACAAATGACATTCCATGATGTTTGAAATTAAC
>JZKD02S2071463.1:0-11949 GCA_000966675.3 Picea glauca | reverse complement strand
ATTTCTTACAAAAATAATTAGAATGAATTAATAATGAGTCCTAAGTGACCTATTCAGACTAATGGGAGATGAGTAAAAAATGAATGACTTTGAATATATGATTAAAATTGAAAATAGATATCTTAATTTTGATAATTTATTTGTAGTTACATTAAGCATTAATCATTAATAATCAAAGAAAATGGGGACATATACAAAGTTCAACTAAAAACCTTGAAAAATGTGTTACAACATCTATCTCTTATGCATTTAAAATTCTTATCATTTTCTCVTYYTTTTGGTGAAAGTAATGCCCAACCATGATTGATTTTTCTATGGTTGGTTGACACTATTACATCAGGTCAGTGGTTTTGTAGAATCGACAATGAGGAGAGATCAATATCCATTTCCTGTGTACTACTCTTCAAAGACCCTTTCTTTCACT
Organism: Picea glauca; assembly: GCA_000966675.3. Taxonomy (NCBI): domain Eukaryota; kingdom Viridiplantae; phylum Streptophyta; class Pinopsida; order Pinales; family Pinaceae; genus Picea; species Picea glauca. Next base: position 11,525 of record JZKD02S2071463.1, on the reverse strand, counting down.
GCCTACTCCTGGCATTGATTCTCAGAGGAAACTCACTTACTTAAGTCCACACTAGGCATCTCAATAGATTGACTTCCTCCATGAAATATATTAAGGATTTATAAAAAAACTCAATGTTAATGAAGTCCATGTAATAGAATATTTCCAAATTTAATGAAATATGTGTTAAAGGGTAAGATAAACGTGAAAGAGTAAATCAACAAACATAAAATAAAAGGGTAAGTCACATGATCAATGCACTCCACAGCCAAATAGAACTGAAAGGCTGAGAGGGTAAGTGACACGATCAATAAGGGAAAGTCAATAAGTCATTGAATGTCCATCGCCACCCCCTCATCAATTATAATGATGGGGTTCTTTTCTTCTACTTATATTTTTGATAGATTCATCACCGATTTATTGGGTTTGTTGGCTGCAGATGTTCGTTGTTTGATTGAAGTTTGCAAAGTTGAAATGTTGAGTTGAAATGTTGCAACTGCGTTATTCATCATTCTATCAGTAAGATTGAGTGTCATTCGTATTTACTGTTTTCTACTGTTTTATTTTCGCAAGTTAAGAATCCATTTTCTATGCACAAATCTCTAATGCAAAAAAGTAAAATCTATATATATATATATATTGTTGTCATGCATTTGTCACTAGATAAAATTATGATTATGTTCCTCATGCCTAAGTTTGATATAAAAAATGAAATAAATCTAAATATGGAAACATGTATTTCCATTTGGAAAACGAAAGAGGAAAGGATTGCGAGGAAACTAACATTAACAAGCATATTCTTTAATATAAGACATATAAAGAATGATATAGACCTACCATAGGGGACCAAACCCACCCAAATCATTCTAACAAAAAACAAGTGTCTCTTTCTGGACCAAACAGAGAGAAACACCCATACAAACACACTAGGAAGGGAGCTTAGAAATGCAGAAGCCCAACACTTCTCAATAGTTCGCCCTTTACCATATGTAAAGAGGCAAAGGTGCCAATCCCATTGTTCTATCCCTGAAGTGTTGTGTTCAATCCCACTATATGAAATGGTCTCATTCATATATGAGACACATAGACTCNGACCTATTCAGACTAATGGGAGATGAGTAAAAATGAATGGCTTTGAATATATGATTAAACTTGAAAATCGATATCTTAATTTTGATAATTTATTTGTAGTTACATTAAACATTAAACATTAATAATCAAAGAAAATGGGGACATATACAAAGTTCAACTAAAAACCTTGAAAAATGTGTTACAACATCTATCTCTTATGCATTTAAAATTCTTATCATTTTCTCCTCCTTTTGGTGAAAGTAATGCCCAACCATGATTGATTTTTCTATGGTTGGTTGACACTATTACATCAGGTCAGTGGTTTTGTAGAATCGACAATGAGGAGAGATCAATATCCATTTCCTGTGTACTACTCTTCAAAGACCCTTTCTTTCACTGCCTACTCCTGGCATTGGTTCTCAGAGGAAACTCACTTACTTAAGTCCGCACTAGGCATCTCAATAGATTGATTTCCTCCATGGAATATATTAAGGATTTATAAAAAACTCAATGTTAATGAAGTCTTCTCATGGTGAAAAAGGGGAATGATTAGAGGCATGAAACCTATGATCTCATAGGGAACACACAGTGAAGTGGAGGAGAATTATCAGTGAAGCTATTGTCATTCTGATCGTGGGTATTTTGAGCAAGGGTTGGACAAGGAGGACTTGACGAAGTTGTTGCACTTGCATCTACGGTTGTAAGTTTTCTTCGTTGTTGTTCTATCAATATAATCTGCTTGGCCTGTTTCTTTCTAGTTTTTGCTTGCTCTCACATGAAATTGTCTCTAAGTAGATAGATCTATTTTAAGCTAATATTAGCAAGGTAGGAAGTTGGTTGTATCTTGTTTTTCTACAGGGCTTGTCGAGGAGCAAAATTTTGGATCTCAACTCGGAACGTACAGGGACAAACATTGGTAAAAGGTACTTCTCTTCTCCTTCCTCCTCGCACGTTAGTTCACCTAGATCTAAAAGGAAGTTAGTGACCATGATAAGCACCTTCTGTCTTAAGAGTTAAGAGTCTATCTCTCAAGAGGAGATCTACCTGTCCGTAGGGAGATTTTCCTTCAACAAAAATGAACCCCAAAGAAAAGATAAAGGACTTTAATCAAAGATTCCTGACACTAAAAAATCGAAACCCCACGGATTCGATGCCTGCTGAAAATCTTATTGTTGCATACTATACAAAAGCCTTACATCAAAACATAGCCATTTGGGTAAAGAGGTCCAAGAAATACACATTGTTAGAAGCCTTCGAAGAGGCGAGTCAAATCAAGAAAGATATTCTCAATTTAAAAGACAATACCAGTAATGAGATAGAGACTAGTTCATCCTCCAAGAAGAAAATCGAAATCCTTTCTAGACTTCCCCAAAACAAAGCTCAACCAGAAAGTTTGGATCTAGAAAATTTACAGAAAGTCGTTCAGAAGTTATCCAATCAAGTTATAGATTTGAAAAGGTCGGCTAAAGAAGCTTCTTCGAGCAAAGGACCTTACAAACCCCCTTTTAGGAAGCCTTTTCCCTCAAACCGACCTAACTCTAATTTTGAAGACCTAAATCTAGAAGGCTTACAATTTTCTATTCAAACGATCCTAGAAGCACATGAAACTTGATTCCTCCCAAAATTCCAAAAGAAGTAGCTGAACAAGAGACAGTAGAAGAAGATGAATCCTCTCCAAGCATTTTTGGACATTTTTCGGATAGCATTTTTCAAGCTAATTTCGAAACAGTGCATCCTTACAATACTAGGAGCAAGACAACAAATAAGTCTTCTTCTAAAATTGCAACTACTGTGCCTCCAAAATAGTCTAAATCAATTGAGACTAAACAGAATTCAGCAAACCGAAGTTTAGATTATGATTTGATTGAGGATCTAAAAAAACTTAGGGCTAACATTTCTATTTATGAATTATTAAAATTCCCTTTTCTTTTGCAAAAGATGTTGCAGAAGATTGCAGAAAACAACAAAAATGTAATCTAAATAGCAGCAAAATTGTTGAAAACAACACCAAAACACCTCAAAAGGTCTCTGCCAAAACCACATCTGAACCTCATGATAAAAGAGACCTTCCTGTAAAAAGTGTAACAAATATAGATAAACTAGTTTCAGGGGCTGCGATTAAAAAACAACAAGCTTCTACTATTAATACTCGCAGAAATGTCCCTCCCTTTTTGTTGACTTTCAAAATTTTCAATAGGAATGTACATAATTGTATGGTAGATTCAGGGGCATCATCTAACGTAATGCCTTGGTCCGTCTGTCAAAAAATTAATGCCGAAGTTCAACCATCCAGTTTGAAAATTATTCATCTTGATCAAACTAGTGTTAAAGTAATAGGTGAATTGAAAGATGTGCTTATCAGATTATCATCTAATCCTAAAGTCCATCAAGTGATTGATATCATTGTTGTAGATATCCTAGAAGTATATGGTTTGTTTTTAAGTAGAGATTGGTCAGAACAATTACATGGCTATTTTTCAATGGATTGGTCTCACTTGTGGCTGCCCGAGAACAGAAATCCTAACAGAATCAAGGTAAATCGTGAACGTTATCTTAAGTTCACGGTAACTGATTTAAATGATCCCAATGAAATATTCACTGCTTCTTCCAATTCACCTGAAATACAGGGGATGGATACTTTTTTTGTAAATTTCATCGCCGAAACTTCTACCATTACTAATCCCGAACAACAGTCCAAAATTTTGACATGTACGCAGCCAACAGCTTCCTCTCAATGGTCACATACACCCGATGAAAATCAAATCTAGTCTCTTTACTTTGATGGATCAAAATCCAAGGAAGGAGTTGGTGCAGGGTGCGTGCTCATTGATCCAGCAGGTAACAAGACTTTGATTGCTTGCCGGTTAGAATTCGAATGTACAAACAACATGGTCGAATATGAGGCACTCCTGCAAGGTCTCAGAAAAGCACGAGATTTAAACATTCAGAATTTGACTTTTTTTGGTGATTCAGAAATAGTAGTCAGATAGGTAAAAAATTCTATCCACTGTTTATCTTTGCACCTAAAAAGCTATCAGACTGAGGTATGGAATTTGATGAACAAGTTTTTTGCATTTAACATAAATTCTATTCCTAGATTGAATAATTATGAAGATGATTTGCTAGCTAACGTCGCTTCAAAACTTTTTCCTGCAGAAGGCCTATCTCCGAATGCATTTTCGGTCGAATTGTTGTTCAGGCCATCCGTCATGGACAACATTACAAATTGGAGAGTCTTTGATGACGATTAGCAGATCATCAGCTTTCTGCACATAGAAGAAACTTTCCAGGGCGCAGTGATCGACGAAGGTACCCATGACGAAAATCTTCGTGACTTTACGGTAATACCAGATCCAAGATCCCTGGAATCTACATCGGATACGGTAAACTCTATCCCAAGATCTGTGGTTAAATTAGGAAAATTTTATGATCTTCATGATAAGTTCAGAAAATCAATGAATTGTAAAACAAATAGTTCCTCCTTGACACATGAAAAAGTAAATTTAGGAACTAAAGACAACCCATAATGCATCAATTTGGGATTGGGATGTTCTGAGAAAGAAAAGCTAGATTTTATTAAGTTGTTTAAGGAATTCAAAGATGTCTTTGCCTGGACGTATGACGACCTAAAGACCTTTGACCCTAACATCATACAACACACTATTCCCATGAAACCCCAGACCCAACCTTTTCAACAAAAGATAAGGAAGATGCACCCAAAACTCAAACCAATAGTCAAGAAGGAATTAAACAAACTCCTAAACGCTAAAATAATCTTCCTAGTAAGGCACACACAATGGGTTTCTAATCTTGTCCCTGTGAGGAAGAAGAGTGGTGAAATCCGACTATGTGTCGATTTTCGAAATTTAAACCGAGCATTTGATAAAGATAACTACCTGGTTCCTCCCATGGAGCAGATCCTTCAACAAGTATCTGGCTCTAAAATATTATCCTTGTTGGATGGTTTTTCAAGGTATAACCAAGTCCTTATGTCTCCTCCAGACCAACTCAAAACCACCTTCCATACTCCATGGGGTACCTACGCTTATAGGAAGATGCCCTTTGGGCTCATAAATGCCGAAGCCACTTTTCAGAGAGCGATGGATATCGCTTTCCGTGGTTTAATCAATCAATCTGTAGTGGTTTACTTAGATGATGTCACTGTATTCTCAAAAAATAAAGAAGATCATCTAGCCCATCTAAGATCTGTTCTGCAGCGATGTTGTAAGTACGATATTTCTTTAAATCCTAAAAAATTTGTCTTCGCAGTAGAACAAGGTAAACTCCTCGGATTCATTGTGTCAAATGAAGGGATGATTATTGACCCTGAAAGGACCCAATTCATTTCTAAATTGCCTCCTCCCTCGTCAAAAAAGTCCATGAAATCTTTCTTAGGACAGATAAACTTTGTTAGGAGATTCGTCCCCAGCGTTTCAGAAATGGTGAGACCATTACAAAACCTAATTAAAAAATATGTACAATACCGTTGGGGACCTTTAGAAATTTAGGCCTTTGATTCAATAAAAAAGGCCATAATAGACACTCCTTCTTTAATGAGCCCTGATTTTTCACGAGACTTCACCCTCTACACGTTTGCCTCTGATCGATCTTATGCTGTTGTCCTAACCCAAAAGAATGCTAAAAACAACGAAGTTCCAATCGCCTTTATGAGCTTAGCCTTCAAGGGAGAAGAAATTAATTACCCAGCAGTAGATCAACAAGCTTATGCTGTCTTCAAAGCAGTAAAACACTTTCGATCTTATCTGCTGAAATCTAGGACAAAAATCATTGTCCCTTACCCTGTTGTCAAAAATTTGTTAGTGCAGAAAGAACTGAGTGAAAAAAGGGCAAACTGGGTCACATCCTTACAAGAATACGATCTAGAAATCACCCCAGCACAAATTGTTAGAGGCCAAGGTTTATGTAAGTTGGTTACTGATTCAGCTATAGAACAGCAAAATGAAACTGATATGTTAATATAAGATCAGCACAATCAAAATCAAATCTGCTGTGCACAAAACCTTACTAGCCCTTGGTACGATGACATCAAGTTTTATCTTAGGAATGGATCATCTCCCCACCACCTTGACCTGAAAAAGAGGATAGCACTAAGATTAAAGTCTGCTTCATTTCAGCTAGTAAATGATATTTTGTTTCGCCAAAATTTCGATGGAATACTGATGCACTGTCTTGAAAAAGATGAAGAAGAAAAAGTCTTATTGGAGTTACATGCAGGGGAAGCTGGTGGAAATTTCGGTGGAGACACCACCACCCAAAAAGTATTAAGAGCAGGTTATTACTGGCCTACCCTTTTTAAAGACATTCATGCCTTATGCCACAAGTGTGTCATTTGCCAAAAGGCATCTTGATGGATACAGAAACCAACCTTCCACTGCAACCAGTTTCGATAGACTCCCCTTTTCAGTAGTGGGGCCTGGATATTATAGGCCCAATCAATCCTGCATCCTCGCAGCAACATAAATACATCATAACAGCCATAAATTATTTCACTAGTTGGTCTGAGGCTGCCCCATTAAAAGCTGTAAATATCGGTCAGGTAATATCCTTCTTGAATTCAAATATTATCACTCGTTTTGGTATTCCTGAATGCTTGGTATTTGACAATGCCTCCTATTTTTTGTCTCTTGAAATGAATGATTTCACTTTAGAAAAGGGAATAAAATTAAAGTACTCTGCCAGCTATTACCCTCAAGGCAATGGTTTGGTGGAATCAACTAATAAAAAACTGATTAAAATTATCAAGAGAACGGTTTCCGAAAATCATAAAAATTGGCATAATGCACTTTTTAATGCAATATGGGCTGACAGGGTAACCCCTAAAGCTGTTGTGGGAAATTCCCCCTTTTTTCTCGGTTACGGTAGGGAAGTGATTCTTCCACCACATGTCCTTCTTCCATCCCTGCAGTTATCGCAGAGGGTGCAAGAAGAACACTGCCCTCCCTTGGAAAGCCGAATTAACGCTATGTTAAAGTTAGAGGAAGTAAGGGCTCAAGAAAAATGAAAATTGGATCAACATCAACTCATTGTCAAAAACTGGTTTGATTCCAATTCTGCCTCTGATAGGAATTTTGAGGTAGGCGATCTTGTCCTCAAATGGAACAAACCTCATGAGGGAAAAGGAGAACATACTAAATTTCAAAATTTGTGGTTGGGACCATTTTTAATTGTTGAGAAATTGGGTCCCAGTTCCTTTCGCCTGCAGAATCTAGAAGGACAGCCAGACACCTTCCTGGTGAATGGCCAAGCTCTAAAAAAATACTTTACCTCACGACTCATCCGAACACCTCTTGTAAATATTTTTTGTTTTGTATTCTTTGTTGTTTGTTTTTCTTTTCTGGTTTGTTTTTGTTTTCATTTCTATTGATCAGTCTTTCTTTTTGAAACACACATGCCTGCATCATGAGCTAGCTCAAACGAAGAAAACAGAAAAATTTCCCCTCGAAAATAACTGTTGTAAGCTGTCAGAACATCGATTGTTGTATTTTTATGAAATCGTCGCCTTGTTAAAGATGATTTTTGTTTTGAAAAGCGTTTTCTTGGTTTCAATCTGTAATTGAGAGCATTCACGACCATCTATAAAATTCTTTTTACATTGTCCTTGTTCTTTAAGAGAACAACTCAATGATGTCTCCCTGTTCTTGAAAGACAGTTTTATTAATAAACCAATTTTGGATCTCGATGAAGGACAACATAAGAAAAAAAAAAAATATGTGACTTAAAAACTAGAATTTTCAACGTCACCCCACTCTATCGAATATTTCAAAAAACTATAACATGAATAAACTTTCAAAGAGATGTGGGAAGTTCTTGTAAACCCATCGGGACACTGAACAGGTCTGCTGGCAGTGGGTAAATGCATGCATGACACCAAGATAACTTCGTCGGGGTACTGAACAGGCCCGCTGGAAATGAAGCAATGTTGGGTAAAAGAAAATTCTCAGATATGGACTCTGTTTTGACCTTAAAAGTCCTTCATTCTGATCTAGAATTTATTGGCAGGATACAGATATCAGAGTGGGATAATTGACATCCCTGTTGAGGCTATGGACGCCTGCTAGAAGCAACAACCCTGTCAACAGTATTGAATATTTTAACTTTAACATTGTGGCTCACTTTTACTAAGATTGTCATCAGTTTTCATTTCTTTAAAAATAACAATTGTCTGAAACTAGACTGCATTATAATTACTTGAGATGCTCAAACAACTTTGGGTTGTTTTCGATTTGAAGTTTTTTCTGATTATTCTAACTTGAACTCATTCTTTTGGCAGAGACAACTGCTTCTCCCAACATGTCGCCATTGTTGGCAGCGATTAAGTGATTATTATTTTTATAAGCTGCCTACACAGGGTCTATGAAATTTTATTACTCTTCATAAGAGTTTCTCTAAAACGACAGTTGTAAATCATCGCATTTTACCTATCATCTATTCATTCTTCGTTTAAATGACTGAAAGCATGAAAACTTGCAACTATCGTTACTATTCTGTCTCAAAATTTCATTAAAAGCATATGGTTTATTACATAATTATGGTTTCTTGCTATGAGCATGTTGCTCTCCTTGTTTGTGACCCTTTTGACTCTAAGCATGCCTAAGAGATTTGTGGTTATATGAATGAAAGACCCCCTCCATTTGATATTCGATTTTTTTGTATTGATTTTGGTTTGATGTNGAGGCCAAGGTTTATGTAAGTTGGTTACTGATTCAGCTATAGAACAGCAAAATGAAACTCATATGTTAATATAAGATCAACACAATCAAAATCAAATCTGCTGTGCACAAAACCTTACTAGCCCTTGGTACGATGACATCAAGTTTTATCTTAGGAATGGATCATCTCCCCACCACCTTGACCCGAAAAAGAGGATAGCACTAAGATTAAAGTCTGCTTCATTTCAGCTAGTAAATGATATTTTGTTTCGCAAAAATTTCGATGGAATACTGATGCACTGTCTTGAAAAAGATGAAGAAGAAAAAGTCTTATTGGAGTTACATGCAGGGGAAGCTGGTGGAAATTTTGGTGGAGACACCACCACCCAAAAAGTATTAAGAGCAGGTTATTACTGGCCTACCCTTTTTAAAGACATTCATGCCTTATGCCACAAGTGTGTCATTTGTCAAAAGGCATCTTGATGGATACATAAACCAGCCTTCCACTGCAACCAGTTTCGATAGACTCCCCTTTTCAGTAGTGGGGCATGGATATTATAGGCCCAATCAATCCTGCATCCTCGCAGCAACATAAATACATCATAACAGCCATAAATTATTTCACTAGTTGGTCTGAGGCTGCCCCATTAAAAGCTGTAAATATCGGTCAGGTAATATCCTTCTTGAATTCAAATATTATCACTCGTTTTGGTATTCCTGAATGCTTGGTATTTGACAATGCCTCCTATTTTTTGTCTCTTGAAATGAATGATTTCACTTTAGAAAAGGGAATAAAATTAAAGTACTCTGCCAGCTATTACCCTCAAGGCAATGGTTTGGTGGAATCAACTAATAAAAAACTGATTAAAATTATCAAGAGAACGGTTTCCGAAAATCATAAAAATTGGCATAATGCACTTTTTAATGCAATATGGGCTGACAGGGTAACCCCTAAAGCTGTTGTGGGAAATTCCCCCTTTTTTCTCGGTTACGGTAGGGAAGTGATTCTTCCACCACATGTCCTTCTTCCATCCCTGCAGTTATCGCAGAGGGTGCAAGAAGAACACTGCCCTCCCTTGGAAAGCCGAATTAACGCTATGTTAAAGTTAGAGGAAGTAAGGGCTCAAGAAAAATGAAAATTGGATCAACATCAACTCATTGTCAAAAACTGGTTTGATTCCAATTCTGCCTCTGATAGGAATTTTGAGGTAGGCGATCTTGTCCTCAAATGGAACAAACCTCATGAGGGAAAAGGAGAACATACTAAATTTCAAAATTTGTGGTTGGGACCATTTTTAATTGTTGAGAAATTGGGTCCCAGTTCCTTTCGCCTGCAGAATCTAGAAGGACAGCCAGACACCTTCCTGGTGAATGGCCAAGCTCTAAAAAAATACTTTACCTCACGACTCATCCGAACACCTCTTGTAAATATTTTTTGTTTTGTATTCTTTGTTGTTTGTTTTTCTTTTCTGGTTTGTTTTTGTTTTCATTTCTATTGATCAGTCTTTCTTTTTGAAACACACATGCCTGCATCATGAGCTAGCTCAAACGAAGAAAACAGAAAAATTTCCCCTCGAAAATAACTGTTGTAAGCTGTCAGAACATCGATTGTTGTATTTTTATGAAATCGTCGCCTTGTTAAAGATGATTTTTGTTTTGAAAAGCGTTTTCTTGGTTTCAATCTGTAATTGAGAGCATTCACGACCATCTATAAAATTCTTTTTACATTGTCCTTGTTCTTTAAGAGAACAACTCAATGATGTCTCCCTGTTCTTGAAAGACAGTTTTATTAATAAACCAATTTTGGATCTCGATGAAGGACAACATAAGAAAAAAAAAAAATATGTGACTTAAAAACTAGAATTTTCAACGTCACCCCACTCTATCGAATATTTCAAAAAACTATAACATGAATAAACTTTCAAAGAGATGTGGGAAGTTCTTGTAAACCCATCGGGACACTGAACAGGTCTGCTGGCAGTGGGTAAATGCATGCATGACACCAAGATAACTTCGTCGGGGTACTGAACAGGCCCGCTGGAAATGAAGCAATGTTGGGTAAAAGAAAATTCTCAGATATGGACTCTGTTTTGACCTTAAAAGTCCTTCATTCTGATCTAGAATTTATTGGCAGGATACAGATATCAGAGTGGGATAATTGACATCCCTGTTGAGGCTATGGACGCCTGCTAGAAGCAACAACCCTGTCAACAGTATTGAATATTTTAACTTTAACATTGTGGCTCACTTTTACTAAGATTGTCATCAGTTTTCATTTCTTTAAAAATAACAATTGTCTGAAACTAGACTGCATTATAATTACTTGAGATGCTCAAACAACTTTGGGTTGTTTTCGATTTGAAGTTTTTTCTGATTATTCTAACTTGAACTCATTCTTTTGGCAGAGACAACTGCTTCTCCCAACATGTCGCCATTGTTGGCAGCGATTAAGTGATTATTATTTTTATAAGCTGCCTACACAGGGTCTATGAAATTTTATTACTCTTCATAAGAGTTTCTCTAAAACGACAGTTGTAAATCATCGCATTTTACCTATCATCTATTCATTCTTCGTTTAAATGACTGAAAGCATGAAAACTTGCAACTATCGTTACTATTCTGTCTCAAAATTTCATTAAAAGCATATGGTTTATTACATAATTATGGTTTCTTGCTATGAGCATGTTGCTCTCCTTGTTTGTGACCCTTTTGACTCTAAGCATGCCTAAGAGATTTGTGGTTATATGAATGAAAGACCCCCTCCATTTGATATTCGATTTTTTTGTATTGATTTTGGTTTGATGT
>JZKD02S2071462.1:494913-510391 GCA_000966675.3 Picea glauca | reverse complement strand
TGTTGACTATATAATCCCCTGGACCCCTGGATGCAAAGAAAACAACAAGTGGGAGAATGTTGGGTATGTGTTATATTCTTTGCATGTGTGTGTATGTGGGTGTGTCAGATACGACGACTGCGTCTGACGATCCCTTCACCTAGGGCTCTGCCATGTGCGCCGAGCGCTTTCCTAGGGGGGGTAGGTATGCCCCCCCCTGGTTACGCGGAGCGTTCGGGGCAACGCCCCCAAATTTTTTTTTGGGCGGTTTTTGCTATTTTTAGCGAATTTAGCTATTTTTAGCTGATTTGTAAATTAATCCTGGATTAAGGGATTAGGGTTTTTGTATCTACGGAATACCTAAAAACATTGTATATATTGTATGGCGAATGGTGAAATTCGATATAATGAAAAAGAAAGGTTTTCCCGGTTGAGGGTTTCCGGTAAAGATCTCTGTGTATTCTGTGTATGAGCCATTGATTCATTTCTGTATTGCGTAAGAATATATATGCATTCACAGGTTTAAAACTTACACTGCAGACCATAAAACAAATATACACAAGAATTAAGCTTGTAGAAGGAGGATGATGGGTGGTAAAATAACAACAAGACCTAGAAATAAGAAAGAGAAGTTATCAGACTTCAGTTAAACCTTTCTAGTCAGAGAAGTGGAGTAACTAGATGAAGGAACTGATAAAGAAAGAAATATGTTATCAACATAAAATTACTATGATGGTCTCTCGTTTCTTTACTTGCTTGCTGGTGTCCTTTTATTGTCTTCATTAATGGTTATAGGAACCATCTCAATTGTTTATTTCCCCTCATCGGTCAATTTGTCGATTTCTTTCTTGAACCATTCTTCAATATAATTTTTCATTGGTGCCATGTTTATCTGATGTCATATTTTGATGTTGAATAACTCACCCTCCAAGTCTCGTAAATCAAGGTAAATACCATGTAATGCTTCTTCAATATCTTGATTCTTCACAGAGTAGTCTGCTAACCAATTGTTTATGTCTTCTTCATTATATTCAAGTATACCATAAAAATTTTTAAGTGATAACCCTTTAAAAATCTCAATTTTTTCGTCAAACTGTTGCTTTGTTAGGAACATTGAGTTGAGAATTAATTTGGGATCTTGTACTTCGTTACTTCTTTCGATAGGTCTATCTCCGTGAGCCTCTTGAATAGTTATTCCCTCTTTTATATAGCTTGTATGCATTCTTGAACAATATTATGCAAATTTTTAATTGTTTCCTTCTAGCACGCGTTTAACTATTTTATCCGACTTGGGGAGTGAAGATCCTCCTCTCTTCTCCTTAGTTTCTTGATGTTGGAGACTTTGTTTCCAAAGGGTAATACAACATCAATGTAAAAACCTTCTTCATTTTCCAGGCCGTCTTGCAAATATTCATGGAAGGCATGCGCCCTCGAACCAAAAGAAACAATGTTTTTCGAAACCTCCCATGCCTCTGTGATCAATGCCATTATTTTCTTAATATATCTTTCTACATAGCTCCTATATGATGTAAATAGGCTTCAAGATCCTTTCAATTTAACAAAGGGTGTGGTAGGTCTGACTATTGATAAAGGACTGGCAAGAAGTGGAAGAGGCATTAAAGCGTCTTCCAGTTCCTTGATCCTTTCTTTCAACTTTGTGTTTTTTGCTTCTAAACCATGAATGGAATCATACAGAGCCTCTATGGTTTCTTTGTGAATTCTGGAAATTTCGGATGGCCACAAATCCTTTAGGTTGACCTCTGAATGAGATTTTACTTTCTTATTTTTCATATCACCTTTTTCAATAATCAACTTCTTGGATTCCTTGTCAAAGACCATGCTTTGGAAAGAGAATGTCTCTTATTCACTCAAAGTCTCATTCTCGATTATCTCTAATGATGACTTTTGATGGGCCATGTTTCCTGGCTAGTCAATTGTGGGAAAAAATTTCTCAATATCCACCTTGAGCTCCATGTCTTCAAGAGAGAAGTTGTTGATGTCATTTTCTATACGATATTCTTCTTCCTCTTGCACAATGTTCTTCCCCTTCTTTCTCAGAGGAAGCTTGTGTGAGCTCTCGATTTTTCCCGGAGGGGAATTATTTTCTCCTCTACCGCTTGAACTATTATTGGTAACTTTCCTAGATGGGTGGGCCGTTGGAGCATTGCTCCGAGATGTGGTAGTGTTAGGGGTAACAACTAGAGTCTGGGTGCTCTTCTCACTGGGACCCTTTCCTTTTTACCTATAAAACTCATTAGTACTAAGTATTGTTTCCATGTAACCAACATTGTGAGCAGGAGCGCCTAAGTTGTTATATTCTTCTTCACTCAAAATAGTATGAATGAATGAGTTGTTGAATCCTACTAACAACATATGTTCCATGGAAATTATGTTAGGGTCGAACCCTTTATCCTTTCTGCATACTTCAGATTTAAATTATGGAAGTGATTCAAAAATTCATCAATCTTGTTTATATTCCTAAATATAAAGTCTCCAATTTTCCAAGGTAAGGGTATGCATTGCTTTTTCCGTTTCTCGTGGAAAAAGTGCATCTAGAAATTATATTTCCTTGCTACTTCCCTGATAAATAATTTATCAGATACATAGTATGCAAGAAAAGAGGGATTCTCCTTGGAACAGAAGATCCTGATAACATTGTGATTTTCCTTCTACTCTAATGTTCCCTTTTTCTCCAGGAATTTATTATCCTGGTCTGATATCCCGGGGGTATATTTACCAAACAATAGTCCCTTAAAAAATGAAACTAAATCATTGTAAACTTCATAGAAATGCAAATAAGTATTGTGTCTCTACAATGCTTTATACCAGAAGGACATTGGATCAACTTCATATTTCACTCTCTTACATATAGTCAATTTTGGAAACTGACAACAATATGCTATTGCAAATACCAAATAAGAAGCCATAAATAATTTCTTGTCTCTTTTGTAATGTGACATTTGGGAGGAGATTTCAATGGAAATTAGCTTTCCCCAATCGAAAATAGCTTACTCTTTAACTATAAAATATAAAATAAAAAGAATCATGTTACAAATGGTGGCGGTTCTTTCTTGACATGTCATACTGGTAAACAACCAAGTGATTTCTTGAAAGGGGTTTTTAAACGAGTCGACCTGAATCCTAGTTATATCTTCTAGGATAGCCACGAGATTATCCAAATACTCAGGTAAGAGGTCTAGGCCATTGTCATGTTTTTTTAGAAAATATATGCAATCCTCTCCCTTAAAGGTAAGTGTTGGCTCAGGGAGCTTCAACATCTTATGAAACACTTACGGTGAAAGAGAGATAGGGGAACAATCATAGAGTTGTATGATTCACTAACTCGATACATATTTCTCAACACACCATATAACCAGTACTTTGCAGCCAAATACCTCAGGGACACACCCTACGTGAGCGATTCCAAAAGTTCAGATTATATATTTTTGTGCAGGAGGAGATGAATAATATGAGTATGCTCTGGACCACTGAAAGTTCTAGTCTTCACGACCAAAAATATTCAAAGTATCACCATAGAGCTATTGTTTGGATGCTTCTGCCATAGGTTGACGAGAGTGTTCTTTTGACTGGATAATAACTTGTAATGAAACATTTTTGGAGAAATAACAATAATATAATGGAAAATAGTTCTTTAATGTGATTTAATGAAAAATATCCTCAAGCCCTTCACTTATTAATGATGATATTTATGAAGCCTTCATGATCAATTATTAGCATTAAACCATAGTAAGTGTGTATTGGGAAAAGAACAAATATGGTGGGGATGGACGAGAGTAATTTGAATTTGGGACTTTTTATGAACCGTCCAACCCGGGAACCTGCGAACAATAGAAAATAGGCCAAGTATTGCACAACGATTGGTCGTACTTGGAAACAGGAGAAATGAAATACTTAGGAGTTCGGTACTCATGACAAGTCCGATGGTCATAATGTAGATCACGGGTCTTTAGGTGAAAAATGGAGATTGTGTAACTTGGAAGATGAAATCTTGGACCCGTGAACTCGTGGTTGCAACAATGCTTAAGTATATTATAACAAGGTGGTCAGTCAGACTCATGAATGGTAATATGGATGGAGGTGAAGACCCACGAGTTCATGAACCCATTGTTTTTTGAAAAATGACTAAGTATAGTAACTAGAAATGGAAAAGATAAGGGAGAAAATAAAAGGGGAATGAGGGTAGGTATAGAAGAGGAAAAAGAAATGAAAAAAAAAAGCTGGGAAAATATAAAGGGGAGGGAAACTCAGAAGTGAAAATTGATCTCAACAACTGGCTCCAACTATGGGATGATAACCCCATGTGGGTTGTTAAGAATCTAGAATCTTTATGACCAGGCATTTCGATCCATTGGGCTATGGAGTCAAGGGTAAGAATATACAAACTAAAAAATAAAATTTATGTACAAGGAAAATGAGAAAGTATTAGGTGAAGAAACCTTTCAAATGTTTCTCGTTGATAGGCAACATTAATATTTTACCCTTCATGTATTTGAGCATATGAGAATTAAAACCCAGGATCTTATAGAAGATGTATGGTCCAATTCAGAGTGCTTTGAACTTTGTATGCATCGATGGCTTCTCCTTGGCTTCGTTCCAGAGTAACACCAGCTCTCCCTTATGAAATTGTTTTACAGTTTCATTCTGATAAAAATATATTTTGATACTTTGTTGTCTCTGAGAAGTTCTATTCAGGGCTTTACTTCATTCTTCTTCTAATTTCAACAACTAGTTGTTCCTTCTTTGTATAGGTGAAATGTCTTCTGCATCTTCTTTATTAACCACAAAATTCAAAGCATTGAGTTCAAGGTTGATTGGAATTTTTTATTCCTTTCCATTAAGTAATGTATATAGAGACATCTCAGTGCTATCTTTTGGAGTCGTTCTGCTCGCCCACAATGCATCAGTCAAATTTAAGTGCCAATTCCTTTGGTTCTTGTCAATAGTTTTATTCAAAATATGAATGAGTGTCTTATTTGTAGATTCTACAAGACCATTTCCTTGCGGATAATAGTTTGATGATTGCCCCATATTAATTCCATATTATCCACAGAATTCTGTAAATTTTGAGCTGATGAAAATCGAACCGTTATCACTAATAAATTTATCTAGAACACCGAATCTTGACAAAATATCATCTTTGAGGAACTTAATTAATTCTTCAAAATCAACCTTTTTTAATTCCACTGCTTTTGGCCACTTCGGAAAATAATCTATAGCGGTGAGAATGTACATATGTCCCTTTCTTTAATTCGGATTTATTAGCTCGACAACATCAATTCCCCATTGGGAGAATGGTTGTTCTACAGTTATATTCTATAACAACATGGCAGATCTCTTAATTTTCCCTGAAAATTGTTGGCAAGATATACACTTCCTTATTGTGGCATATGAGTCTCTAAAAATTGATGGCCAATAAAATCTATCCCTTATTATCTTATGGGTGGTGGTCATAGATGAAAAATGTCCACCACATATTCCTTCAGGGAATTACCTCATTATTTCTTGGGCTTTGTTTTCATCAACACATCTCAGTAATACACCGTCATAGTTCCTTCTGAATAATATATCAGCAATCAACACATATTGATTTGAATTCATATTCAATGTTCTTGTCTCTTTAGGGATCATGGTAACTGGAAACTGCCTGGACCTCAAATAGACTACAATGTCTCCATACCGTTCTAAATCGACCAATGGTTCTCCTACTGAAATTGAAATCATTTCATCCATAGAATCACTATTTGTGATGAGTTTACATAAACCCTGTCCTTTGACAACCTTTAAAGTTTTAATCTCAATATCATATTCTTGGATCTTCACTAGCCAGTTAGCCCATTTTCCTTCTCTCAATTGTTGATTCAAAATAATATTCATTGGTGAGGATGGGACATAATAAATGACATGAGAATTTAATATGTACGTTCGAAAATGCGCCACCGCTTTCACAAGAGCCAAGGATTTCTTTTCTAGTTCTAAAAATCTCAATTCATAATCATGAAGGGTTTTTCTCATGAAACTGATTGGAAGTTATTCACCCTTGGTATTCCTCGGAGTAAGAATAGATGCAACAATTGTTTCTGTAGTGAATGAATAGATGATGAAATCCCTTTAAAAATCTAGGCTAATGAGCATTGGATCTATGGTGATTTCTCTTGTGATATTATTGAAATCTTCTTGTGTATCCATTGGCCATTCAAACCTTTGGCCCTTTTTCAACAATAGAATGATCGCCTTCACAATACTTGCATAATAAGGAACAAATATTCGCACAAAGTTGATCTTACGAAAGAACAATTGAACTCCTTTCTTAGATGATGGGGGGTTGAGTTCATTTATAGATTTAACTCTTTGGATCTATATAAATCCCTTCCTTGCACACAATATGACCCAATAGTTTTCTTTGAGTTACAACAAATAAACATTTCTTTGGATTTAGTGAAACACCATATAATTTTCATCTATCAAAAACTTTCCTTAAGTGATGAATGTGATCACCCCTTGTTTTTTAATGTACTGTCAAGTCATCTTGATAGTCCTCCATGAATTTCACTATAAAATCATTGAAATCATGATACATGTCCCTTTGAAATGTGGCTCTTGCATTATTCAAACTAAAGGGCATCCTAGCATATGCATATGTCTCCCAAAGTGTTATGAATGTTGTCTTTTCTCTGTCTTCCTCAGCAACCAAGACTTGATTATATCTAGAAAAACCATCCAACATGGACATACAAGCTGATCCAATGACTTGTTGGAGAAGAAACTTCATGTTAGGTAAAGGGTAGTTATATTTTATGCTTGATTTGCTAATATCCCTGAAATCCACACACAGTCAGATTTCCCAGGTCTTCTTTCTTACTATCACAGGGCTTGAAAGCCAATCAGAGTGTCTAATGGGATATATTATTCCAACCTGCTTTAATTTCTCCAATTCAACCTTTACTTGAGGTTTCAATTTCGAGTTCATCATCCATATTTTTTTCTTGACCGACTTTGCTTCTTCTCTCAAAGGAATGATATGTTGAAATATTGTTTCATCATGAGATTTCAAATAATCATAGGTCTATGCGAACACATTAATATATTCTTTAAACAATGCAACATATTGATCAACTTCTTCAATGGTTCAATCGACTCCCAAGTTTACATATTTTGGGGAACTCTTAGTTCCGATATTGATCTTTCTTGTTTCTTGAACCTTTCGAAGTGAAATTTCTTCCAGGAGATTCTTAGCATGATCATCTTTTGTAAAAAGAAACTCAGATTTAATACAATCTTTCAGGACATCATACATTGATTGTCTTCATCATCATCATCATTCAACAAAAAAATTTCCAATTGTTCATCATTCTCAAACAATTGCAAATATTTCTAGTTATCAGGTACATAAGATCAGAATACTCTTTCTACCTGAAAGGAGTTTTTCTTTCCATATCATCTGGATTTGACAATGAGGCTGCCAAAGCCAATGAATCGACCTTTTGATTCTTATCCCTTAGAATGAAAACAATGTTGAAAGAACTGAAAGATTCCATCATTTCGTTAACTCTTTTGAAATATAACTTAAGTCTTTCCTTCTTGATTCTACACCTCTGGGTGACTTGATTAATTACCAACTCGGAGTCACCAGTCACAATTAGATGTTCTATCATCATTTATTTTGCAAGAATCATCCCCTGAAGCAAAGCTTCATATTCTTCTTCATTATTAGTACATGCAAATTCAAGTCTAATAGCATGTGGATGAATAATATTACCTGGACTTACAAGGACAACTCCAACTCCACTTTTGGAGCATGAGCAAGCTCCATCAAATG
Source organism: Picea glauca (assembly GCA_000966675.3). Taxonomy (NCBI): domain Eukaryota; kingdom Viridiplantae; phylum Streptophyta; class Pinopsida; order Pinales; family Pinaceae; genus Picea; species Picea glauca. The sequence continues at coordinate 502,575 of JZKD02S2071462.1, read as the reverse complement.
ACATCCTCCAGTAACCTTCAAATGGATGTTATTGTTCCTCCGTGTCTTGAATTTTCTCCAGGATTTCAATGTGTTCCATATATAGGATAGCATACTTTCCAATCTCAACATCTATATAATATTCCATTAATTCATTGTCCTTCTTTTTGAAAGAGAATGGTTTCTTGGGTTCACGGGGAACCTTAATCATTGCTCCTTCTTTCCCTAGAAACATCATGAAACTTCCATCATTCATTATATATCCCTCGATCATGGATGACCAATCTCTTCCCAACACAACTTCATATGCAAGAGGAAGGTCTACCACAATAATATTGAAAACTGTGATAATATGGGGAACCACCATGATCCAGGCATAAAATTCCTTGATTACCCCATAAGAAAGCACTTGTCTAGAATAAATTGGATATATACTTTCACGAGTATCGTAATATTTAGTACAAATCATGCCCAGTGCCTTCGTGACCACCAATTGCATAATATTATTGGTCATGCCCACATCAACTAAACAATTATGAAGTGCAACATCATGATTTTCAATTGAAATATAAAAGGGAGGAATTTTACCCCTCAACTTAGCAGTTGGTTTGTTCTGACTTTGTTTTGGACTTATGACAACAACTTCTTCTTTTTCAGATGGATCATCCAATAATCTCATAATGTTTTCCCCTTGTTGGGGAATCTTCACCAATTCAGTAAAAGGAAGAGTTATTCTTAATTTAATTAATTCCTCTACAACATTGTATGTCGTCTGAGTGGAGTTTGGCATCGGATGTTGCTTCTTACTTCCAATGTTATCCACCATTTTCTCATTTTTCCTTTTCTCATTCATTTTTTCTTTACCTTTTTGGATTTCCTTTTCAAAATCGATTTTATTCTTGGATCTATTTAGATATCTACTTCTCTGGGTGACGATTTCTTGCAAGTTGGGGTCATCGACACCTTCTTTAAATATATACATGGATGTCTGACATCTGTCCATATGTATAGTTTCAAAACCTTCATCAGGTGAATAATAGTTCTTTTTCTCAACCATTTTCTCATCATATACATCATCCAAACAACTGCATTGGGAGTAGGTTGCCTAGGAACTCTTGGTCTTTGCAGATTATCCATGTTTTCAAATCTCACTTTGTTTTCTTAGGGATGGTTCCTTCATTTCTCTGGGACCAAAATTATTGCATTTTCCACATAATTATCTTCCCTTCTTAGTCTGGGTATCTCGTTCGGAATTTGCTTGATAGTTCTATTCATTTGTGCAATTTCAATTCTTTGCTTGGTTTCTTGTGCCATGATAGGGTATACCTTCACATCTGGAATGGTTCCCTTGAAAAATCCTCCTCCAGTTGTTTGACTTTGGGTTGGTCATGGAATGAATTCTTTGTTCTTTATTGAAATAGAGGCTACTTGATTATCAATACTTAATCCTCCCAATTTCCTTTGTACTTTTCCTAGTATGATGTCGGGGTCGGAACTCGTTTCAATCATAATTTCTTCCATCTCAGTGGATTTAGTCATTGCTTCCTCCAGGGTATCCATCTGGGATGTTTTGATAGTGTATTTCACATTCTGGGGCATTTCATTTTTATAACAACCACGTATGACTGGGTCATTAGGTCTTTTATATTTTGGAATATTACTCAAGGTTTTATTGAACCCGAGATTAAAATATCGTATTGTTTCAGTCTTCCTTAAACCAATATGGGTGAAATCGGTGGGAAGAGTGTCAAAAGTAATTGGAGGGGTGAACATAGTCAAGAACATGGATTCAAGGTCATTAAATGAGCGAATTGATTTGTTGGGTAATGTCGTATACCATTCATATGCTCTTCCTGATAATGTTTGCAGAAATAACCTTACCATGACACCGTCATACTCAATACAATGAAAATCACAAACATAAAAAAATAAGTGAAGGTACCTCTTTGCATCAATTGTTCCGTCTCCAGAAAATTCCTTTAGGGTACCCTTAGGGAGAACATGGAGATCATGTTGCTCACCTAGAAGATTCAAAGGATAATCTCTTAATCTTCTTCAATTTTCAAACTTTAGGTTTTCTTGATTTCTTGCAGCATCTCTTCCACCTCCTTGTCTCTCCTCATGTTCTTATTATCGCAGTTTTTCATTTCTTTCTGCCATATCCGGAAAGATTCTAGGAATATTATTTTCACTTCTGAGAATATAGAGTTGCTTGATTTTTCTTCTGGTAATAGGTCCCTTGTATTCATCCAACTTCAATCTCGACCTTGTTATTGTGCTTCTCTAACTAGCCTTTGGTTCTTCAGTCTTGTCTCTCATCTCTCCTCTATCTTCAAAGGATTTATCTTTCTTCTTCATGGACTAAGACCTGCCAGGTGTTACACATTATTTCAGTCACCCCAGTGATCCTTTTATAGCATGTGTTCATGTTCCCAAAAGAGACTTTCTTCATGATAAAAGTGACTGGATTTCTCTTCTCAAAAACCTTATTAAAGAATATTGTCGTAGGCTTCACTATATACAGGGTGCGTCGATGCCTGGTCGCCACTCTATGCCCTGAAACTGGTTTGCGACGTCGTCATAGGCTGTCTTATAGATAGGGTGCGGTGATGCTAGAAGAATAAGAAAAGGTTGAACTTCAAGAAAGTTCTAGAAATGGATCTTCTAGAATATGAGGTGGAATCTGTATGGTTGGGATCCTACTCGCTTCTCTGATTTGGTGGGATCATCCTAATCTCTTTAACCATATCTCTTTCCCCTATATAAGGAGGGATTTCTCATGGAAAAGGTTAAGCAAGGAATTAAGGTTAATGAAGTTTGAATAGGCTAAGAATTGTGTGAGAAATTCTACATTAGTTGATGCTTGAGGGCTTCATTTCAGTTCATCAAGTTATTGTGGATCTTCTTCATGCAAGTTTGGAGAAAGTGTGTGTTGGAGCAAAGGGCCACTGAAAGGGGATCTTGCAACATCAATGTTGTTTGGTTGTATCTTCCACTTTTACTTAATATAATACAGTGGTATGTTTCTTTCCCATAAAATCATTCTCATTTTATTGCATGATTCCTTGATCACATGCATAAGTTTTCATTGAACATAATATTATTTCTTTCACTTTGTTTGGTTTGTATTTCATTGCGGATCCAATATCACGAGAGCACTAGAGTGGAGCGAGGACAACAAAGATACAAGAAAGCGATATTCAAAGGTATGTAACTCATCTCTTATTTGATAGTAAATTCAATGATTAGAGCTTAGGGAAAGCGTCATGTCTTGTCTTGTTTTGTTCTAGATCTAGGTGGATCTAGAGAGATCAGTTTATGTCTGCATTTACCTATTAATCCAATAACAAAATTGGTGACTGTACTAGGGATATGAATTGTTTTTGGTTTTTTTCTATCCATTTGTCTTTAGCCTACCTCCTTTCATTTTAATCCAGTCTCTGAGTCTGTGGGTGATCCATCTAGACTCCCTAGGTCTGAAAGTTCATTTAGAATCTTTGTCCTTTTTCCAATTTTTCTTTGTTTACAGAGATCACCGCACTGTATCCCATATACAACCTACGATGTTTCTGGATCGCCACATCCTTCCTGTTTAGAGCAGCGTGGAATCGTCGCATTCTGCTCCATAGATAGCCTACGTCGACCTCATTTTGCCACACTGTGCCTTACTGTTGATTTGCAACATTTTTCATTATCGTATAATGGATACGAGAGACATATTCTCCAAATGAATTCATCAGGAGACCTTTTTGTTGAAACTTCTGGAACACGGACTGGACCTCATACAGACCCTGGGGTAGAGAATCCCCCTCTTTCTAGTGATGCATTTAGAACCCCGCCTCGCATTGTGTGGGAGATTTATGACAACTTAGGGGTGAGTCCTAATTCACCTATAATATCACATCTGCCCAAAACGTATGTTACCTACATGGTAACTCTAGACCATTTTTCTGGTACAACTAGCAATATTACCATCATTCTAGACACACAGTCAGTTGGTCCTAACTCGAACTTTTCTCTCCAGATGGCCCATTCTACTATGGTTTAGCATGCTATGACTATTCCTACCAGGACTGTGGTGGTTAATCAAGCTCCCATTGGAACACCACTTCCATATTGACCTATCCCATCACTTCCCCCTGGGTATCATGCTTTGAATCCTTCCATCGCCATTCCTACCCAGAATTCGTCTGGAGAGCAAAGACTTTTTGTTCCTCTTGAGTATAATGTTGTTGTTGCTTTTGTTTCTGCATCCACCTATAACCTTTCCGAAGGGCTGTACGTCCCTCTTCCACCTTTGATTGGAGGGGCTAATTATCCCGGCCTAAGTTTCTCCAACCCATATGGGGGCACAAGTCCATCTATCACTTCTGGTTTTCAGATTCCTTTTGGAGGAAAACCTTAGACTGGGGCACAACCACATGTTGGGGGGAAACCTCAATTTGGGGCACAAAATCATACTAGGGCACAACCACATTTTGGGACACAACCTCAGGTCAGCTGGTAACCCCAGATTGGCATACAACCTCACTCTGGGGCCCAACCTCAATTCGAGGGGAAAAACCAAGGTGGCACCCATAACCTGATTTACGGGAAAACTACACTTGTACCTTGGATTCTTCCTCTCCAAGGAAATTCACAACCATTTGGGGGGAAACATTCTCAAGTCAACTCTTTTGTACCTCCCAATTGCGGCCAACCGTATCCAAGTTCCCTAAATCCTACTTGGGGTCCAAACTCCCAGTCAAATATTCCTTCCCAAGAACACATTCCCAATCAACCCAACCCTGTCAGTTACATGCCTTTGAACCCCTCCCAATTGAATCTGTCAGGACTGTCTACTTACATGCAAACTACTTACGGTCCTATTGGCATGCCAACGAGACTTACTCCCCAAAGTCACCAGTTGTTACACCTCAAAATTACTCACTTCGATAGTGTCGTCATTACAAGTGTTGTAAGTGTCGCGTCTTTTCTGCAAGTGTCACATCTTGAATACAAGTGTTGCAAGTGTCATAAACATCATACTACCATCTTGCCCATGTTGTTCCTCTAACGACATCACAAAGACACTTAAGACACCCCAAAGACTAGTTTTGAAGAAGATAAGTCACTTGACAGGGAGTATAAACCTTTTTCCATGGAAAAAATACTCCAAAACTAAACTTTGGAGAGGAGCACTCCCCTACCCACTGTCAGGGAGTACTGGCACCCTGTGCACCCTTTTGGGGGAGCGCTACCCTTTTTTTAGCAAATTCTGGGTTTGTTGAGGCAAATAAGGGAATAATCCCTCAATTACTGAAGGTAGTTGGATTCGAATATATGGTCAAGGCATGATCTTAGGGAAGATCCTCAACCGAAGGAGAGGAATCCTCAACTTATCCCAAAGATATCTCAAGTGGTTGGACCTCTCCAAGGTTATATAAGGAGGCCTTCTCATGGTGAAAGGTACAATGGAGATTGAGAATTACATCAAACTTATGATCTCATGAGTGAGATGTCATCAAAGCAATCACTGGAGATTATTTGAGCAAAGGGGCTGGACAAGGAGAACTGGAAGAAGTTGCTACACCTTCATTCAAAGGATTGTAAGTACTTTTACTTGTTTTCATTAATAATCAATGCTTGGCCTGTTTCTTTCAAACTTATGCTTGTTCCATATGAGTTTGTCTACAATAGATGGATCTATGTTTGAGCTAATATCAATAGTGTAGGAAGTCTTTTGTACCTTTGTTTGTCCTACAGGATCTATGAAGGAGCTCAGGATCAAAGCTCATCCAGGACTTTGCAAGGAAAAACATCGCTAATAAGGTACATATATTTCTCCTTCTCTTTCATTCATTAGCTTGATTAGATCTAAAAGGAAGTCAGTGTCCATGTTAAGCACTTTTTTGTCTTGGTCTTAGAAGTCTAGAGGCCAAGAGGGAATCCACTTGTCCGTAGGGGGATTCAGCTTGAACAAAAATTGGTGAATCCACTGGGGAGAAACTCTGATTTTTGTTTCCATTCCCAGATCTTGTTTTGGCCCTTTGCCCACTGATTTGATCTTCTCCACATTGTATTTTTTCTTCTTAGATTTGTTTGATTGCCTCATTATTGTTAGAAAAATAGGACCACAGAGCAATAAAATAAAACAAATGCAGAAACAAAACACAGAAGATACACAATACAAGAGAGACATAGATTTACGTGATTCACCCAGTGTGGGCTACGTCCACCAGAGAAATTTCCAGGTCCTTCCTTTATTATTATCTAACAAATGAAGGGATACAACCTACAGCAAAATCCATTGTAACTTTCTCTTCTTTCTCTCACAGTCTTCTCTCTCAGAATACTATACTCGCCATAATGCATAGCCGCAATACATTTCCCTCATAACAGAGGGTTGCCTTCTAGGGAAAAAAAACCCTAACATAATTTCTACTGTTAGATATGTGACCTTATAATGAATGGTCCATATTTACAATGAAATTACAATATACATTTACAAGGCATTTTTTCCTTCAGGGGCTTTGCCCCTGAACCCCTGCCGAGGGCCCGGTTTACCTTGAACCCCCCAGCCGGGGGGTTAGGCCCCTCGGACCTCGCAGGTGGGGTAATCCCCCTCTGCACTCCCCCACGTGGAAGAGTGTACATACTTCTGGGGTATAAACACGGCTGGAAGCAAGGACCTTTGAATCAAGAACATAATCAATCTCCACAACCAACAATCTCCCACTTGGAGACTAATCTCAACAACTCCACCACTGTTGTATATGTTGGGCTCTGAACCTTCTTGGACCTGGAAAATTTCTCATCTTCATCTTCATTCTTGAAGACCAACTGAAACTGAGCAGGAACTTAGTTTTTCTCTAGTTACTCCCTTTGTTAACATGTCTGTAGGATTCTGGCTAGTGTGTATCTTTTCCAACTTCAAATTTCCATCTTCCAAGGTGGATCGTATGAAGTGGTACCTCAACTGTATATTCTTAGTCTTTGAATCAAAGGTTGAGTTCTTTACAAGATGAATTGCACTCTCATTGTCACAGTACAACCTGTTATTCTCCTGCTTCTTTCCCAATTCCTCCATAAACCTTTGTAACCAAATCATCTCTTTACTAGCCTCTGTGGCAGCAACATACTCTACCTCTGTTGTTGAAAGTGCAACAACCTTTTGCAGTTTCGAAATCCATCTTACTGTTGTTCCACCTATAGTAAAAACATACCCTGTGGTGATCCTTCTGCTATCTCTATCACCTGCCATATCTGAATCAACATATCCCTGTAGAAAAGTGTCTAAACCTTCAAAACATAATGCATGAGTAGCAGTACCTCTCAAATACCTGAGAATCCACTTTACTACCTCCCAATGTTATTTACCTAGATTGTTCATATACCTTCTCACAACTCCCACTGCATGTGCAATATTTGGTTTTGTGCAAACCATTGCATACATCAAGCTGCCAACTGTTGATGAATAAGGGACCCTAGACATGTATTCTATCTCCTCCTGTGTCTTGGGACACATTTCCTTAGTTAATTTGAAATGTCTGGCCAAAGGTGTACTAACTAGTTTGCATTCTGCATTATAAACCTCTCCAACACCTTCTCTGTGTACTCACCCTGAGATAATGTCAATTTGCGATTTTTTCTATCTCTTGTTATTCTCATGCCAAGGATTTTCTTTGCAGCACCCAAATCCTT
>JZKD02S2071462.1:470398-492679 GCA_000966675.3 Picea glauca | reverse complement strand
ACAACCTACAACAAAACCCGTTGTAACTTCCTCTTCTTTCTCTCACAGTCTCCTCTCTCAGAATACAATACTCACCATAATGCATAGCCGCAATACATTTCCCTCATAACAGAGGATTGCCTTCTAGGGAAAAACAACGATAACATAATTTCTACCATTAGATCTGTGACCTTATAATGAACGGTCTAGATTTACAATGAAATTACAATATACATTTATAAGGCAATTTTTCCTTCGGGGCTTCGCCCCTGAACCCCCCAACTGGGGGGATACGCCCCCTGGACCCCACAAAGGGGGTACCCCCCCTCTGCACTCCCTCGCGTGGAAGAGTGTACGTAATTTTGGGGTGTAAAGTCTTCATGGGGTATAAACATGGTTGAAATCAAGGACCTCTAAATCAAGAACATAATCAGGCTCCACAACCAACAATTATGTCATTAGGATCACCTTGATTGACTGAATTTTCTTGAATTTCTGAGTTTTTGGGAACTTTTTTGATCTTTTGTAGCAGAGCGCTCCCCTCTTGTTGCTGTCAGAGTGCTAGCACTCCCCTTTATCCTAGCGCTCTGGTACCCCTTACACTAGAGCGCTACCCCATTTTTGTGAGAAATTCTCCAGAATTTTCATCTTCTGAAGCTCTTGGTTTTGGATTTTTCTCAGTGTCTCATACTCTCAGTCCATCTTGGTATTGGCTTTCAAACACCTTATTTCTAAAAATTCATCCTCTTTTTTTGTATTTTTTGACATTTGTCCTTACTTCACTCTTTGTCCTTCACGATTTGGAGTCAATTTTTCATTTTCTTCTCGTTTATCTGTATGAGTGAAAACTTTGTAAGGGGTTTCAAAGGTATTTTGTACTTTTGTTTCTGATCTTTGAGTCATATTTTCAAAGATCTTTCTCCTTCCTTTTGATTTTTTGGCTTTATGTTTCTTGTTTGATCACAACAAGGGTGTCTTTTGGTTTATGTGAAGTTTGCTTCTAGATTGCTTAAATATCACAACTCTTGAAGTCTGATTAGCATAGGAAGCTTTACATCTACTGGTTATCAGTCACATATAAACATTTTAGCATTGCATTGGTTTCCTTATTGAGGACTATTGCATAAGGTCATTGAATTTTAGTGTTTGAAAGTGAAAGAAAACTTCTTCTCCTTCCCTTAACTAGACATTCATTGAAAGAAAAGACTGCTTATCATTTCTTATGCATGTTTTGGGAATTGAGTCATAACCTCATCGGTTTCATTCTCATACACCTCTGATTAAACAACAACCACTAAAATCAATTCTTAACTAAAATTTATCATACTTTTTACATCTTTGTTAGAAAACCTACATTAGTTTAAGGTGTAGGGCTTTGGAATAGGTTGAAAGGATAACTTTCCAAAGATATCAAACAAACTTAGCATCTTGCGATAGGGAGAGAAAATCCAATTGTCGTATAGGATTTCTAGGATCCCCCTCTCACACAAGGGTTACGCACGAGGTCACATTTGGGTGATTTATGGAGATTATCCCTTCATGGTTCAACTGTTTGTAGTGGTCGGATCGTATATTGGGGGTCACTTGAGGGTATACCCACGATTATGTGTGGGAGCCTCTCGATTTGATTTCAGACTTGTTATCCTGCCCATATGTTCGGATCAGACTGTCGACTATTCCTGCCCAGAGGATGACTACGAATTGGTGACCTTAGTAGCCATAATCGTTAGGGTCTCACACACGGTGACGGTGAAGGGAAGTCTCACTGTACCTGGAACAGATGTTGGTCAAACTCACTCGAGCTCTTTGGAGGGTAAATCCACAATTACTGCGTGGAATCTTGCACCAAGGCGTAGGTCCATTAAGAAGGTCACCAACTTAACTGATCCACCCGCTCTATCCCCACCTCTTCCTATTTTGGTCTCGCGATGTTGGATTTCATCACCAACTAGTGGTTTCATTGTGGGAAGGTTTTGTTTGATTGTTTGCTTCTTATATTTATAGCATGTGTTGGTTTTATTACTTAGTGGACCTTAGGTCGAGTCAGTGTTAATGGCATCAAATCCTAAGAGTACCAATGGAGAAACCCCTTCTCTCGGGGAACATTATACCTTTCCTTCATTTGGAAACTTTGGTCCTCTGTATATTGCCACACTGAGTCTTCCGGGACTCACCATCGGATTATCGGTTTGGTTGTTCCCCACTCTGGTGATCTCGAATCCTCCAAATGTTTCAACTGCACCTAATACTTTAGATGTTAGTACACCACCCACACATCAACCTCACGTCGACTTTTCTCCTTCTTCACCCATTAAGTCTCCTTCCCCTTCTCCTTCTTCATCTAGTGAAAGATTTAAAGCAAGTAGCCAGGTTGATCAGAAGAAGAAGAAACAGAAAGAGAAGAATAAGAAGATCCTAAAAAAGACCAAGGCCCAAACAACATCAGATGTTGGATCCAAGAAACCAGATACTGTTAATAGTACCGAGGGTGTTGATGAGGTCAACAAGATTAAAATAAAGAATCTGAAACCCAAATTCCCTTGCAGTCTTTGTAAGGGTGACCAATTTCTAATGGATTGCCTTGGTATTCTCAAGGTCTTAGAAATGTGGTCCTCCACGTCATCATCTTCTACTGGTCATGTCGATGATACCCCGTCAACTAGTGACATTAAGGTTGGTAAGAAGAAGACAACTGTCAAATTCCCTTGTATATTATGCAAAGGTGATCATTATTCTCACCTTTGTCCTTGCATGGACGAGGCTTCTTCTCTTTTGGAAAAAAATCAACTTCCAAAAGGCTATCATAAGCTTTCCCCTAATCCATCGTTAGTTGATGGACTGGTCAATCTGGTTCCATCCTCGATTAGTTCGGTTGATCAAGTGGTCAATCTAGTTTCCTCCTCGATTGAACCACAAACCCAAGTATTTGATCCCGTTTTGTCATCGATCAACCCTACTATTCATCAAAAGAGTATAAACAAAGTAGTCCATCCATTTTCATTCTCAGTTGACCCCATTCTCCCGTTAGAGAGTGAAACCAAAGTGGTCGATCTGTTTCCACCCGTCGACCCCATTCTCCCCTTGGAGAATGAAACCCAAGTGGTCAATCCGGTTCTGTCATCAGTCGATCCCATTCCTCCTTTGACGAGTGATAAAGTGACGGATCTGATCCCATCGTCGGTCAATCCCACTCTTCCTTTGAAGAGTGACTGCATGGTCGATCCGATCCCATCATCGATCGATCCTACTCTCCCTTTAGAGAGTAAACCCGATACTGCCCACATTTATCTCATTGATACATAATCTACTATGCTGGGGGGCATTCCTCCTTCTCCCGTGAAACCCCCTCCAAGCAATGACTCCATCCTTTTTTATTGGGGTGCGCTAACTAGACCTCATCTTCCCTCTCACATTCCTTTACAAATTACAGTACAGGTTTGTGGTCGAGATGTTCCTCAAATGATGATAGATGAAGGTGCGTCCATTAGTATTTTGTCCTTTGTTGCTTGGAATGCTTTGGGTTGTCCTCAACTTGCGTCGGTTACACAGAATCTGTTAGCTTTTAACATAAGAACTAGTCAACCTTTTAGAGACCCTTCCATAGTTTTCGGTAACTTTGGGAGGGAAAATTGTCTTTATTGATTTCAAGGTAGTCCAAGACCCCTTGGATTTCGCTTTAATCCTTGGGTGGGATTATGTCTATTCCATGAGAGCAATTGTATCCACTCTTTTTCTTATGATATATTTCCCTCACGATGGAAAAATTGTGACTATTAATCAACTTTCCTTCATCGGTCTTGATTGGATTACCTCCCTGAATGGTTTTTATATGACAAAAGTATCTCCCCCACCGCATGTCAATTATGTGGCGTTATCTCCCATGCCTTCAAATTTTGATGATTTGGATCCGGTAGTTTACCTGGTGATCTCTTCGATAGGGCTATTGGAGCCTGATCTCCTTACCCCTAACGAGACCCTCGACATGTATTCCTTATAGAGTGATTTTCTTCCATCCAATGAAGATCTCTTGGAAGCCATGACTGAGTTTTGTCCCTTGACATGGTGTTCTTCTAGAGCATTATTCTCTTGGAAGCCATGATCAAGAAGAGGTCACGAGCATAGTTTCTTTTCTCTGTGGCAAGCTCGTTAAAAAATGACACAGAGGTCATGAGCATAGTTTCTCTTCTCTATAGCAAGCTCATTAAAAAATGACATAGAGGTCACGATCATATTTTCTCTTCTTTGTAGCAAGCTCGTTAAAAAATGAAACAGAGGCCACGAGCATATTTTTCCTCTTTGTAGCAAGCTCATTTAAAAATGAAACAACAATCTGGGGATTGAACCCAGAGCCCTGAGCATAGTTTTTTTCCTGTGTCAAGCTCGTTAAATAATGAAACAATCACCTCTCTTGAACATTCTTTTCATTCACTCTTATCTTCTTTCTCCATCTAGTAGAGAAATTGGTGACAACCTCAAAGTCGGTGAATGAATTGAAGCTTGGAGGGCATGTCTCTAGTCTTTGATGATCATTCTGGAGTCAAGTCACTAGCTTTCAAGTTGGGGGCATACCAAGCTTAGTTTTTGTTCTTTCTCGTTCTCATACATACATGAGAATGCATCCAGGTAAACTTTTATCTCTTTTTAGGACCTGCATGGATATACAAAAAGGGAACCTCCTGGAGTCATCTTTAAGCTCTTTTTAGACTCTCTAAACATGAAAAGATTGTCGAGTGATCTTGCTTCCTTTCCCACTCATTAAAAGGTTTGAAAGGGCATCTTTCAAGTGATACTTTATCTATTTTTTGGCCTTGTGAGACTAACATTATGAAAAGAACTACATTGGAGTCGTCTTTAAGTTGTTTTCAGACTCTCTAAATATGAAAAACCACCGAGTTTACCTTCTCTGGACTCGTTAAACAATCATACATTGAAGGGCCCATATGGGATCGAACCCTTACTTCTTCCAGTTATTTAAACAAAGGAAGAGGGACTTAACGAAGGTAATTCATATCGAGCATGTGTTACCCTCCTCGAGCTCGTTAAATTAAAAAGAGGTACTCATCTATCTAGATGGGGGAAAAATTTAAAGAAGCAAGCCAAGCAGTTTTTGAGAACATTACTAGTAACCCTTACGGTCGCCCTTGAACATGACACTTTGTCTTTGTATGCATTTTAATCCACTGAACCTTTACACTGAGACAATCCTCTGAGTTTCTTTTACTCCTTTGGGTCACCCAACAAAAGTCATTGTATCCACTGCATTATCGTGTTTTGGTCCATATCAAGTTTTTGTTGTTGTGCCTCAATGTTCAAGGGAAGTATTTGTCTTGAGATTAAGCCATCACAAATATCTTGTTTCAATACCTGTGTCAGTCCATGTTCATTTGATCTACCAATTGCATCTATGTGTCAGTTTTGTGTCATTGATGGGGGATGCATCAAGGCCCTCCTTCAAAGAGTCTATTCCTGTCGACTTCAACACATTATCCAGGAACTAGACTTAGAAACTAGTTAGTACCTTGGGACCTGCATGCCCCAATGGCAGGCTTCCTCGTGTCCAACAATAGGTTTGCATCATTAACCCCTGATCGGATGATTCCATGGATGTTTGAATTCATCTCATCCATTCACATTCGTTGGAATGTACTAGATTACCTTGGTAATAATTGACATCAATGGTGATCTCCCTCACGCTTGTTAACGGTTTACCTCATTGACCGATAATCAAGTGGTTTATGCCATGTTCGACATCAGGGCATCTATTCACATGGTTAGATTTGTACTACATTGGGATCGGTAAGAATGCCCTGGGTTGAGTCATCTCTCATATGTACTTTTCCCAGGTTGTGAAGGAGTTCTTTTGGACTATGGCACATATATTGTTACATAGATCCACTTTGTATTGGTCATGGCTATGTCTTGTCATCTCGTAGATCCACTGTGTATTATTCATGGTTACGATCACTTCAGGCCATAGGAGTATAGATCCACATTGTATCTGTAGTTTCTATACCATTTTGTCAATATAATTATGGATCCGTAGTGTATTTAATGGCGGCCATACTTAAAAAGTCTTTATCACTCAAGCATAGGTATGTCTGCCTTGGGTTTTGAAACATGTCATATTATTTGTTTGATGGTTGTGTGCATCTTTTTCCGGTTTCTCTGCATCCATACCCTTGCTCGGAAAAGTCTACAAAGTAATTCAGTATCATCGTCTTCTAACTTCATACTTTGGGGGGGAATTTGTTACACCTCAAAATTACTCACTTTGATAGTGTCACAAGTGTCGTCATTACAAGTTTTGTAAGTGTCGCATCTTGTCTACAAGTGTTGCATATTGAATACAAGTGTTGCAAGTGTCATAAAAATCATATTGCCATCTTTCCCATGTCATGCCTCTAACGTCATCATAAAGACACTTAAGACACCCCAAAGACTAGTTTTAAAGAAGAGAAGTCACTTGATAGGGAGTACAAACCTTTTGCCATGGAAAAAACACTCAAAAACTGAATTTTGGAGAGGAGCGCTCCCCTACCCACTATCAAGGAGTGCTGGAACTCCCTGAGCCTCTTTGGGGGAGTGATTGAGCACTTTGTGCACCCTTTTGGGGGAGCACTACCCTTTTTTTAGCAAATTCTGGGTTTGTTGAGCCAAATAAGGGAAGAATCCCTCAATTCTTGAAGGTAGTTGGATTCAAATAGATGGTCAAGGCATGATCTTAGGGAAGATCCTCAACTAAAGGAGAGGAATCCTCAACTTATCCCAAAGATCTCTCAAGTGGTTGGACCTCTCCAAGGTTATATAAGGAGGCCTTCTCATGGTGAAAGGTACAATGGAGATTGAGAATTACATCAAACTTATGATCTCATGAGTGAGATGTCATCAAAGCAATCAATGGAGATTATTTGAGCAAAGGGGTTGGACAAGAAGAACTGGAAGAATTTGTTGCACCTTCATTCAAAGGATTGTAAGTATTTTTACTTGTTCTCATTAATAATCAATGCTTGGCTTGTTTCTTTCAAACTTATGCTTGTCCCATATAAGTTTGTCTGCAGTAGATGGATCTATGTTTGAGCTAATCTCAGTAGAGTAGGAAGTCTTTTGTACCTTTGTTTGTCCTACAAGATCTATCAGGGAGCTCAGGATTAAAGCTCAGCCAAGACTTTGCAAGGACAAACATCGCTAATAAGGTACATATCTTTCTCCTTCTCTTTCATTCATTAGCTTGATTAGATCTAAAAGGAAGCCAATGTCCATGTTAAGCACTTTTCTGTCTTGGCCTTAGGAGTCTAGAGGCCAAGAGGGAATCCACTTGTCCGCAGGGGGATTCACCTTCAACACCAATATCCTCACATGAATAGGAAATTTCCTTTTCTAGCCACTTTGGGTTTACCTAACTTGTCTCGGATCTTGAATGATCCTATCTTACATTCTCCTCATTGGCCCATCATACTGGCCAAATTGTCATCCGACATTCCCAAGTTTGACGGTCGATCGGGAGAAAATCCAAACAATCATGTTATGAATTTTCATCTTTGGTGCTCGTCCAACTAATTTATGGATGACTCCATTAGACTACGACTCTTCCAGCGAAATCTCACCGGTTCGGTGCAAAGTGATACATCGAGTTACCATGAGGCTTCTTTCACGACTTTAATACCCTAGCAATGGATTTCCTCACACATTACCAATTGCCAATTCGCTATGAGACAGGAACCAAAATTTTGAGCTCCTTTAAGCAATCTCCTACCACTCACATTTCTGATCACATTCATGAGTGGAGGTGGAGAAGATGCTTGATCAAAATTGACCTTCCTGATCAGTTATTGGCTAACTGGTTCACCAAATCATTCATTAGTAAAATCGCCTGTGATATTTCCATGGGTGGAGTTGTCACTGAAGAGGAGGTGATTGGTCGCGCTCAGTACCTAGATCTCATTTATTCACAAACGGGCGCTCTTTATGACTTGATCCTTGACACTCCTCACCCTTCTACCACTGCTACCTCTACAACCCCAAAATCTTCTCATGTTGTTGATCGTGTGATTGTTACTTTCCATTCTAACGCTCAATCCACGCATACCACTCACACCAATCCCAATATACTGCTTCTAATGTTCAAAGTGCTCTGACTCCTACTCCTTCCATTGACAAAAATTCTGAGGTTAATTCAGTTCAATCTAATCCTTCCGGCAAAAAAAAATCTAAAAAAGGGAAGGGTAAGAATAAGGAGGATAAAAATAATAATCCGCAATCCAAAAAACCCAAAACGCAACCTGTTGATGATAAGGATAAGCATAAACCTATATATCCTTGCCTTATCTGTCGCGATGATCACTACATGAAATATTGTCCAAGACAAGCTAAGGTCACTAAGTTCCTTCAAGGGACCAGGAAGCCTCCCACACCTGTTGTTTTGTCACAAACTCTCCCGTCTAAACAATAGGCCAAATTGGTCATTCATGACCAACCCTCTCCTTCCACCACTTCGTATGTCCTTATGTGTACTGGTGATTCTAAAAAGAACGACCTTGCAATCACAACTCAGGTCAAAGATTACTCTCCTTCAAAGGAAAAATTTGACGATTTTCCACATTCGTTGGTTCAATCACCTCCCTCAACTTCACCTCCCAATGGTCCTCTTCATCTCGAACAACTGGGTCTTGATACATTTCTTTGCCTTCCTCAAAATGGAGTTGTTTGGAAGTCTTCCTTTAATCCTCATGCGCGTGCTTCTCAAAACTATAGTATCGTAGAATACCTTGTGCAAGCACCCTCTGCGATGTCAGCTCTCAAATTCCTTCAAATTTTTTCTGCTCAACGGAAGGTACTATTAAAGGCCATTGGTGGAATTGATCCTACAGATACGAATTTTATAATCTTTGACCTGGAAGATCACATTCCAAGGCTACCTCAATTAGCATTTCAGATCCAATTTATTGTAGAGAACAAGAATATGTGTAGAACCGTTATTGACGAGGGATCCTCTACATGCATTATGTCTGTTACTTGTTGGAAATCCATTGGCTTTCCTCCCCTCACTGAATCACACAATACACTTAAGGCCTTCAATGGTTTTGGTTTTAAACCCTACAATGTTCTTCCCTCATTGTATATTACATTGGAAGGCAAATCGGTCAATGTTGAGGTCGAGATATTTAATGCGCCTCTTGACTATAACCTCTTACTTGGCCATAGCTGGATTGATTCCATGAATGCATTTGTGTCTACCCTTTTCCATGTGTTACGTTTCCCACACCAAGGAAAGGTCGTTACAGTTGACCAACTGGCCTTTTTAAATTTTGATTCCCATACTAGCAACATATCCTTTATGTCAAAGACACCTCTTGGGTATGAGAATGTCGATGTGGGTCTTTTGAAAGATTCAACTTTGATGGGTACATTCCCAATCCCACCACTCGATATTCCACCTCCTTTTATCGCCTCAATAAACATGATTTCCACCTCTGTTCACGAAACCCCTGCATCTCATGACCCTTGGATAGTACATGACCATGGTGATTATCTTCGCTATGGTGAATAGATGCCCTTAAGTCCAGTTGAATCTACTTATCAATCCATTCAATCGAAATTCCCTTCTACTCCCTCTCTCTATGATTCATCTCCCGATCCATTTCACGTGATATTTCCTATCAATGAGATTATCATGTCAATTATGTCCATGGAAGACACCCCATGGGACGATTGACATCATCGTTCAATTCTCTTCCTAGAGCAACACACCATAGAGAGTTACCAATGGATTTCGACTTTGTCGACCGTTGTTTCCATTTCCTCTATTCCCGAGTCCACGCACGATGTGCTATATGAAGGTAACCTAAGTAACATTTCACCCAACGTTCCTCTTGAAATATCCATTAAACCTAGAGTCGTCGAAAATGTTCACATCGGAGCCTCATGTTCCGTTGATGAGGTTGTCAGTTATAAAGCCTTTTTTCAAGAATTTCGTGACATTTTCGCTTGTAGCTATGAAGATATGTTGGGTATTGATCTCGATATCGTTGTGCACGAAATTAAGACCTACCCGGAAGCTAAACTGGTCTGGCAGAGACTTCACCTGGTCCACCCCCGTAAATCCACTGCTATCAAGCTTGAAGTTGAAAAACTTCTTAAGGTTGGCTTTATCTATCCTGTGGCTTTAACCGATTGGGTATCCAATATAGTTTTGGTAAATAAGAAACAAGGCATGATCCGTATATGTGTCGATTATAGGGATATCAATAAATATTGTTCGAAGGACAATTATCCAACCCCCTTCATTGACTAGATCGTCAACGATTGTTCTAAGAGAGAAATATTCTCCTTAATGAATGGTTTCTCCAGTTATAATAAAATTAATATTTTAGCTGTGGATCAACACAAGAGTGCTTTCATTTGTCCTTGGGGTATCTTTGCCTACTAGAAACTTCCTTTTCGTTTGAAGAACACTAGTGCGGATTTTCAGCGCACCATGTCTTATGCTTTTCATGATATCGAGCACATGAAGTCCGGCCATATTTTGGGTTTTATTGTGTCACTTTATGGAATTAGGGTTGACCCCTTGAAGGTTGAGGCTATCCTTACTCTACCTTCTCCTTCCACACTACACCAGCTTCAAAGTTTGCAAGGGAAGGAAAAATGTTTGCGTCAATTCATTCCAAATTAAGTTGAGTTAATGCAGGGATTTACTCAACTATTGAAGAAAGGCTATGAGTTTGTATGGGACGATACTTCCAACAAAGCCTTCGAATCTTTGAAACTTGCCTTAACTTGTACACCACTACTTTTCCCACCAGATTATAGTCACATATATTTCCTCTACCTCGCCGCTTCAGACTCTACAATTTCCATGGTTTTAGTCCAAGAAGATGATTTGCATGACGAACATGTAATTTACTATTTGAGTCAGAGTCTCATGACCATCGAGGCCAAATACCTACATGTGGAGAAACTGGCCTTGGTGGTTATTCAAGTTGTCCAACATTTTCATCATTATATCTTATTACGCAAGACCACTATTATTTTTGATTGCAACCCCATGCAACACATCCTCACTCAACAATTGTTGGGGGGAAAGTACTCCAAATGGATAATAATTCTACAAGAGTTTGACCTAGAATTCGAATGCACTAAGTCTAAGAAATCTTTGGTTTTTACCAAAATGATATGTTCATATTCAATCATATCATTACTCAGTTTGGTGTCCCCCAAGATATCATTGTTGATCACGGTAGTCACTTTCAAAATTTCATGATGTTCAAGCTTACTAAAAAGTTGGGTCTTTGGCATGAAACTCAACCCCTTATTATCCATAGGCCAATGGCCAGGATGAAGCGATAAACAAAGTTATTATTACTATGCTTCGACGGATGATAGGAATTCATAAGACAAGTTGGCACACGTTGTTTTTTTCAGCATTATGGGCCTACCAGACATTCATCAAGTCTGCCACTAGGTTCACACCTTTCCATTTAGTTTATGGTATCAAATTTGTCTTGTCGATTGAATGTGAGATACCATCTTTGAAACTAGTTGTTGAAATTCTCCCAAACACCTATGCTGAAGAGGAATGTCTATTGTACCTGATGCAATTAGATGAAACCCATCGTGATGCCTCCCTGGTTATTGAAACTTAGAAAAAATGTGTCAAATCCCAATACGACAAACATGTCAAGACACACGTTTTTTCTAAATGTGATATAGTTCTCCTCTACAAACAAGATTGTGATTTACTAGGGGCCAAAAAATTCGAAGCTATGTGGCGAGGCCCTTATATTATCAAATGAGTGTTGGAGAAGGGAGCTTATGAGTTAGTGGATTATGATGGAATTCCTTTGAGTGAACCCAAAAATGGGATTTACTTGAAGAAGTACTATGCTTAAGTCATTTTTGCATGAGTTCTTGTATTTTTACTATATCATACTCTTGTGTGCTACTTTTGTGTGCTTTTTCATTGTTTGGTTTCGACCCCCGACTGCTTACCTTGTGTTGTGTTTGGTTTCCAGATGTTGGTGTCTTCTCTACCCTACATTGGCTTCACCGATGGTGCTAGTCGTAGTACTCAGAACTTAACATCTGTTGCTTGGGCAATCTACGCACCTACGAATGAATTAATCAGTCTACATGGTGTTTTCCTTGGTCGTGCAACTAACAATATTGCAGAATACAATGAAGTCATCGAATTATTGACCGACGTTCTTTCACTTGGAATCCGCCATCTTGTCGTACGATTCGATTCACAGTTAATAGTACTACAATTGAATAATGTATATGCTATTCGAATTTCTACTTTGTTAAGGGTATATTTACGAATTCACCTCTTGGAGCATCATTTCGATTACACTGAATATCAACACATTCCTAGATGTCTAAATACATTAACAAACACATTAGTTAATTATGTGTTAGACAGGAATTTAAGACACTTATAAATCCAATCACATTTTGTATATAAAGCAAGTAAGCCAGTAGAAGCCTCATATATATATAGCTATAAAAGTTTTACAAAAAGTGTTTTTGTCCGAAGACCAAAATATAAAAAATGTGAAAAACATGGCTTCATATACAAATATAGCATCATGGATGTTTCTCACGATAACATATGAGTGCCCATGCTACTCTACGGAGAAGTTGACTGATAGAACCAGATACACCCATGGTATGGCACTGGTAATGTCTCAGGATCTCATCAATAAAGGTATCTGGGACACCTTCCATCAAACCCTCCAAGTTTTTCTCTATACCCTCGTATTCAGCAACAGCTAATCCTGCTACCTCAACTCTCTCCCATCGCCTCTACATGGGGGATGTACCTGGAGGTCGGTGAGGTCCCACATCTGCATTGTCAAAGAACTTTTTGATTAGTCATCAGATTAAGAACATAAAAAAAATTCATATTTAAAAAATTACAAAAACATTATAAAGAAAAATGCACTTCTTACCCAAGTTCCCCCACTGAGAACCTTCAGGAAGAACCAAGTATGGATCACCTCTAAATTCCAAGTCAGTGTCATCTATCATAAGCATCTGGGACCTCAACCAATTGAATAACACGTAATTATATTTGACAATAGGACCAGTCACATGTTGAGCCATGAGGTCACACCACCTCTTCATTCTTAGATCTTGTGGGGCCGGTATGCCCCACTCTACCTGTAGGCACAAGTGTGGAACCCTCTCCAAGAAGAAGGACACCAAAATCGACCCGTATCTGAACTATTTCAGGTCACCTTTTGTACACTTGTTCAACTATATCTTCATGCTCCAGAGAACCTCATCACACTAGTTAAAGACGTGGGCCTCCATGCATTCCACTGCATATTGAAAGTAGCTTTGAAGAGCTATATGAGGAGATTCACTCCTTGCCATATGTGCGATGGTGAAAAGGATGGTCTGTAGGGGTAAGTCTCGGACATCCCTAATAGCGACCTTGTTGCTACGTCTCTCAGCCTCTGGTACACAATATTGTCGAATGGACTCATTCATCGACAATCCACCACCCCTACTGCCTGTCAATGTCACACAGGACCCACAAAGATACAACCCTGTCAAAAAATAGATATCCTCGATATCTAGACTCAGTATGTAGGCTCCCACATGAAATACTTGTTGATCCACATCCCACATGTGGACTAAATATTCAAGCAACCTCAATTGGGCCCTCATGCCATGGATTTTGAAGAACTTCAGTAGCCCACACTACTAGGTGGCATTAACTATTCCTGGGTCATTCTGAGTGAAGTAATCATCATCCTCATGCTCTCTCTCTCCCTCCATTCCAACATTCTGACCGTTAAAAACCTGCATTGGAACCACAAGGAGAGATTAGCATATTTATTTTGCCTTCTTGGAAGTTTTTATTGGCTAAATATCTCTTAAGAAGTTCTTGAGATGTGCACGTCGTAGGCGAAGGCATCCACACAGTGCAGAATTGTCGTAGGTTAGCCATAGGGTCATTTGCGACGACCTTGGATCGCCGCAGGGCATGATATAAGGCACCTGCAACGACCTCCCCGCGCAAATACCCTCATGAATTCAACCCAAAAACATACTTTAACTAATAAAAATAGAAATTAATCCATGGAAAGTGAAGAGGACAAGAAGATTACCTATTCAATGGAGACCGTTCTCCAAATGATTGATCATGCCTCCCGCAATCCACAGTGGAATTTTGAGGTAAAATAGGGGTTTTGGAACAAGGTTTGGGTGCAACAACAATGGAATGGTAAAAATAAGTTTTTATCCATATTTTTTAACTTTTTCACTTTTCCATTCATATTTTATATTATTTTATGTGTTTCACTTAAACTCTAAAGTCCTAATGGCATTGAAAGTGTTTGATTTTTTGTAGGTGAGAAATCTAGGGATGTAAACGATGGAACAAATATACGTTTCTTGATTGTTTTTTTTACATTTGTCGCATGTACAAATACTTTTTGGGTTTTTCAAGAAAAACCTCGAGCTCAATCTTTGTTCGTTCTCATGCTCGTAAATCAATGAGAACGCAATCGAGTAGAATTTTATCACTTTTTCGGACTCGTAAAGGTTACACAAAAAAGGAACCATTTGGAGTTACCTTTAATCTCTTTTCAGACTCTCTAAACATGAAAATATCGCCGACCGATCTTGTTCTTTTCACGATCGTAAAAGTATTTGAAGAAAACATCTGGCGAGTAGTAAATTACCACTTTTTCAGTCTCGTCAGATTAATTTACGAAAAAGGATCTTGTGGAGTTTTCTTTAAGTGTTTTTCATACTCTCTAAACGTGAAAAACCCTTGAGTTTTCTCTCTTTGGACTCGTTAAACAAACGTCGAAAGACTCGTGCGGAACTAAACCTCTCCTTCTTAGGGTTCGTTAAAAATACTTCGAGGGACACATATGAAGGATGAGCTTACATCAACAAGTATATGTTATCCTCCTCATTCTTGCGTAAAAATAAAGAGGTACTCGCCAGAAATGGTGGGAGAATATTTTGGAAAGAAATGTGCCTCTGTATTTGTATTAGTGGCAGTAATAGTCTCTCTTGAACATGACACCCCTTCATCATTGTATCTGGGTTGGCAAATCCATTTGTCTCTTGTTTGGCCTTCCACAAGTTCGTATATTGGGCCATCCTTAAGTCAATGTTGCCAAGACCAATGTCATGTCATTCATATGTTCAAGAGAAGTCCAACCCTAAACAAGCCCTCTATCGAGTCGGCCATTTGTAGTTATAAATTCCTACCGTGTCGGCCTTCCCTGTGTCAGTTTCAAATCATTTTCATACTTTGATCTACCTCAAATCTATTGCTTATTTCATGTCATTGGGGATGGATACATCAAGGCCCTCCTATGATGAATCTATTCTCATCGACTTCAACTCATTATCCAGGAAAAAGTCTTAGAAATCATTTAGTACCTTAGAGCCTACATGGCTCAATGATAGGTTTCTTCGTTTTCGACAGTGGGTTCACATCATTGACCCCTGACTGAGAGATTCCATTGAGTGTTTGACTTCAGCTCATTTATTCACATTCGTTAGATTGTACTAAGGTACCTTGGAAGTCATTGACATCAATGGTGATTTCCCTCACACTTGTTAACGCTTTTCATCAAGGGCCAGTAATCAAGTGGTTTCTACCATGTTCGACTTCATCACCTGTAATCGCATGGCTAGATTCGTACTTACAGATGACAGGATTGAAGACCTTGGATCTCATCATTTTGGTCTAGGTTGCGATTGAGTATTTATGATTTATGTTAACAAATATATCCACTTTGTATGTCTCGTGGCTATGTTTGAATCTGAGTTTTCTAGAGCATAGATCCACAGTGTATTCATGGTGGATATGCAAAGTCTTGATGGCATGGATCCACAATGTATGATTGGTGGCCATGACTGAAATTTATGATTTAAACCACTTGTAGTCTGAGCATGGGAATTCCTACCTCATAAATTGTATGATATTATACAGATGCTTGGTTGTTTGCAGGTTCCCAATTGGTGCGCTCCTTATTTCTGACACACTCACATTCTACAAAGTATTTCGGCTGTCACAAGTTCCAACCCCATACTTTGTGGGGCATTCTATTACACATTATTTTGGTCACCCTAATGATCCTTTTACAACATGTTTTCATGTTCCGAAAAGATCCTTTCTTCATGAAAAAAGTGACTGGCTTTCTCGTCTCAAAAACCTTATTAAAGAAGATCGATGCAGGCTGCATTATATACAGGGTGTGACCATTCTTGATCGCCACTCTCTGCCCTGAAACTGGTTTGCAACGTCGCCACAGGCTATTTTATAGCTAAGGTGCGGCGATGCTGGAAGACTAAGAAAAGGTCGAACTTGACGAAAGTTCTAGAAAGGGATCTTCTAGAATATGAGGTGGCATCCATATGGTTGGGATCCTACTCGCTTCTCTGATTTGGTGGGATCATCCTAATATCTTTAACCATCTCTCTTTCCCCTAAATAAGGAGGGATTTCTCATAGAAAAGGTTAAGCAAGGAATTAAGGTTAATGAAGGTTGAATAGGCTAAGAATTGTGTGAGGAATTCTACTTCAGTTGATGCTTGAGGGAATCATTTCAGTTCATCAAGTTATTGTGGATCTTCTTCATGTAAGTTTGGAGCAAGTGTGTGTTGGAGAAAAGGGCCACTGAAAGGGGACCTTGCAACATCAAGGTTGTTTGGTTGTATATTCCACTTTTACTTAATATAATACAGTGGCATGTTTATTTCCCATAAAATCATTCTCATTTTATTGCATGATTCCTTTATCACATGCATAAGTTTTCATTGAACATACTATTATTGCTTTCACTTTGGTTGGTTTGTGTTTCATTGCAGATCCAATATCACAAGAGCATCGGAGTGGAGCAAGGAAAACAAAGATACAAGGAAGCGATATTCAAATGTATGTCACTCATTTCTTGTTTTATAGTAAATTCAATGATTAGAGCTTAGGGAAAGCATCATGTCCTGTCTTGTTTTGTTCTAGATCTAGGTGGATCTAGGGAGATCAGTTTATGTCTTCATTTATTGATTAATCCAATAACACCAGGAACTTTCTAATTCTTCTCAGGTCTCTGTTGTCAATATTACTAGATTGTATAGCTGATGTAAAATTATTTGTTGATTGTTTAATCCAATTTCCAGGTGGGGCTGATCAGTCTAGGGAAAATTCATATATTTTTCAAAAAATACTAAACCGGATTCCAAATTTCAATTCATTCCCTAGTATGGTTGCCAAAAATGTTGACTATTGAATCCGTTAAGACCGAAACGACCCCCTCATGAGGATGTAAATCCCCCTACATTTTTATAGAGGTGGTAATCCTCTTTACGTTTTTCTTAGGACTGTAAATTTTCATAATATGGGACTTTGCAGAAGTCTATCGTGGTAATCAAAGAAATATAAAGATCGCAAGAAAAATAAAAGGATTTTTTTTTTTCCTATTTAGAGAAAGTTCATTAGAAATGACCAGGAACTGCACACTTCATACATTTAAACTAAATATTTATGATCACATAAAAATAAAAATAAAAATAAAATGATCTACATGGATAAGAGAACTTTAACAGAGTGGACACATGGGAAGCTAAAAATAAATATAATTATAGATCAATCTCAAATACTTTATACTCAAAAATCAAAGTTAGAAAGCACAGTCAAAACCGATTCCAAAATAGCTCTCTTGAAATTTCTAAAAAATACATAGTCTGTTACATATTCTTCGAAATTTAAAATGCATTTGTCCTAAGGAATGTGATTAGGGCTCCCAAGGACCATAAAGAAAATATACACACGAATTAATCTTGTAGAAGGAATATGATGGGCGGTAAAAGAACAACAATACCTAGAAAGAAGAAACGAGAAGTTATCAAACTTCGGTGAAACCTTTCTAGTCAAAGAAGTAGAGTAACTGGATGAAGGAATTGATAAAGAAAGAAAGATGTGATCAGCATAAACTTACTATGATGGTCTCTCGTGTCTTTACCTTCTTTCTGGTGTCCTTTTATTGCCTTCATTAATGGATATAGGAAATGTCTCAACTATTTCTTTCTCCTCGTCAGTCAATTTGTCAATTGTTTTCTTGAACCATTCTTCAATATAATTTTTCATTGGTTCCACGCTTATCTCATGCCATATTTTGATGTTGAATAACTCACCCTCCAAGTCTCGTAATTCGAGGGAAATACCATGTAATGCTTCTTCAATATCTTGATTCTTCACGGAGTATTCCAATAGCCAATTGTTTATGTCGTCTTCATTATATTCAAGTATACCATAAAACTTTTCAACTCATAACCCTTTAAAAATTTCAACGTGTTCATCAAACTGTTGCTTTGTTAGGAAAACTAAGTAGAGGATTAATTTGGAATATTGTACTTCGTTAGTGCTCACGTCTAGGTCTATCTCTATGAGCCTCTTGAATATTTCTTCCCTCTTTGATATAGCATGGTTGCATGCTTGAACAATATTATGAAAATTTTTAATCTTTTCCTTCCAACACGCATTCAATTGTTTTATCAGACTTGGGGAGGGAAAATCCTCCTCTCTTCTCCTTAGTTCCATCATGTTGGAGACTTTTTTTCCAAAGGGTAATACAACATCAATGTAAAAAGCTTCTTCATTTTCCAGGTTTTCTTGCAAATATTCATGGAAGGCATTCACCCTCAAACCAAAAGAAACAATGTTTTTCGAAACTTCCCATGCCTCTGTGATCAATTCCATTCTTTTCTTAATATTTATTTCTACATAGCTCCTAGATGATGTAAGTAGGATTGAATATCCTTTCAATTTAACAATGGGTGTGGTGGGTCTAACTATTGATAAAGGATTGGCAAGAAGTGGAAGAGGCATTAAAGCGTCTTCCAGTTTCTTGATCCTTTCTTTCAACTTAGTGTTTTCTACTTCTAAACCACCAATGGAATCATCCAGAGCCTATCTGGATGCTCTGTGAATTCTAGAAATTTCAGAAGGCTGCAAATCCTTTAGATCAACCTCTAAACGAGATTTTCCTTTCTTATTTTTTATATCACCTTTTTCAATAATAAACTTCTTGGATTCTGTGTCGAATACCATGATTTGGAAAGTGAATGACTCTTATTCACTGAAAGTCTCATTCTCAATGATCTCTAATGATGAATTTTGATGGGTCGTGTTTCCTGGTTGGTCAATTGTGGGAAACAATTTCTCGATATCCTCCTCAAGATCCATGTCTTCAAGAGAGAAGTTGTTGATGTCATTTTCTATGTGATTGTATTCTTTTGCTTGCACAACTATCTTAATCTTGTTTTTCAGTGGAAGCTTGTGTGATCTCTCGAATTTTCCCAGAGGGGGATTCTTTTCTCCTTTGTCACTTGAACTATTGTTTGTAACTTTCCTAGTTGGATGAGTCGTTGGAGCATTGCTCTGAGATGTGGTAGTTTTGTGGGTAACAACTGGAGTCTGGGTGCTCTTCTCACTGGGACCCTTTCCTTTCTGCTTGTAAAACTCATTAGTACTAAGTATTGTTTCCAAGTCACTAACATTGTGAGCAGGAGCGCCTAAGTTGTTATCTCCTTCTTCACTCAAAATAGTATAAATGAATGAGTTGTTGAATCCTACTAACAACATATGTTCCATGAAAATTTTGTTAGGGTCGAACCCCTTTATCCTTTCATCATACTTCAGATGTACATTGTGGAAGTGATTCACAAATTCATCAACCTTGTATATATTCCTGAATATAAAGTCTCCAATTTTCCAAGGAAAGGGTATGAATTGTTTTTTTCGTTTCTCGTGGAAAAAGTGCAACTAGAAATTATATTTCATTGCTACTTTTGTATTAAACAATTTATTAGATACATGGTATGGAAGAAAAGAGGGAATCTCCTTGGAATAGAAGATCCTAAAAACATTGTGATTTTCCATCTTCTCTAATGTTCCCTTTTTCTCCAGGAATTTATTATCCTGGTCTGATATCCTGGGGATATTTTTAACAAATAACAGTCCCTTAAAACCAGAAAAAAATCGTTTTAAACTTCATAGAAATGCAAAGAAGTCATGTGTCTCCACAATGCTTGATACCAGAAGGTGACTGGATCAACTTCATAGTTCACTCTCTTACATATAGTCAATTTTGGAAACTGACAACAATATGCTATCACAAATACCAAATAAGAAGCCATAAATAATTTCTTGTCTCTTTTGTAATGTGACAATTGGGAGGAGATTTCAATGGAAATCAACTTTCCCCAATCAAAAATAGATTTCTCTTTAACTGTTAAATATAAAATATAAAAAATCATGTGAGAAATGGTGGTGGTTCTTTCTTGGCATGTCATCCTGGTAAACTACCAAGTGATTTCCTGAAAGGGGTTTTTAAACGAGTCGACTTGAATCCTGGTTATATCTTCTGGGACAACTGCGGGATTCTCCAAATACTCAAGCAAGAGGTCCAGGCCATTGTCCTGTTTTTTCAAAAAATATCTGCACTCCTCTCCTTTAAAGGTAAGTGTTGGCTCAAGGATATTCAACATATTACGAAACACTTGCGGTGAAAGAAAGATGGGGGAACAATCCTGGAGTTGTATGATCTGCTAACTCAGTATGTATTTCTCAATGCACCATGCAACCAGTTCTTTATAGTCCAATACCTCAGGAACACACCCTACGCGAGCAATTTTGAAAGTCCAGATTATATCTTTTTGTGCATGAGGAGATGAATAATACGGGTATGCTTTGGACCACTGAAAGTTTCGGTCCTCACGAAAAAAAATGTTCAAAGTATCTCCACATAATTGTTTTTTGGATGTTGTAGCCATAGGTTGATGAGAGTGTTCTTTCAACTGGATAATAACTTGTAATGAAACCTTTCATAGAAATAACAATAATATAAACCTTGGAAAATCGTGATTTAATGAAAAATCTCCTCAAGCCCTTCTCTTATTAATGATGATTTTTATGGAACATGCATGATCATTTATTTGCATTAAACCATATTAAATGCGTATTGGAAAAAGCATAAAGATGGCGGGGTTAGACGAGGGAAATTTGAATTTGAGACCTTTTGGTAACCCGCGAACCTGCGGTTGCGAATGATCGAAAATACACTAAGTATTGGACATCAGTCGATCGAACTTAGAAACGGGAGAAATGAAATACTTAGGGGCTCGATACTCTCAACAAGTCCGACGGTCATAGTGTAGATCATGGGTCTTTAAGCGAAAAATGGAGATTTCAGAACTTGGAAGATGGAAGCTTGGACCCGTGAACCCACGGTTGTAAGAATGGTAAGTATATTATAACAAAGTGGTCGGTTGGACTCATGAAATTGGAATATGGATGGAGGTGAAGACCCGTGAGTCTGCCAACCTCTGGACCCGTCGTTTTTTGAAAAGTGACTAAGTATAATAACTAGAAAGGGAAAAGAGAAGGGAGAAAAGAAAAGGGGAATGAGGGTAGGTATAGAAGATGGAAAATAAATGGAAAAAAAGAAGTTGGGAAAATAGAAACGAGAGGGAAAACTTAGAAGCAAGAATTGATCTCAACATACCCAAGTGGATAATTAATGTAATGTGGCTATAATAATGGAATAGGGCCACTATGTAATTAAAAGGAATAATAATAATAATAAGACATCGTTGGTATAAGACCCCTAGGAATACTGATGAGAAAGTATAAATACACATGAGTATCATTGTATTGGATATGTGTTGGATTATATTATAACACAATTACCAAATTAACGAGAACTCTATAGAGTTCTTGAATTCTTGGAGGTCACATTTTTTACCTTGTTTTGAAAATTTGTGCTACCGGTTGCACCCCCCTCCCTTTTTAGGTTGTTTTTTTATATTTTAAATCTTCTTATCCATAATGTATCCACATTATTTTTTATGATGGTTAAAATTTAGACCCATCGCGTTAACAACTGATGTCATTGTGATCAAAGACTTTAACATTTACCCTCAAATCGAAAAGTGATGCTACCAGTAGCACTGCTTTTTATTTTTTATTTTTTTAATCATAACCTAATTGAAAATGTGCCCTCGACAACTGGTATCATTGTCGATAAACAACTCAAAATCGACTCCTAAATCATTGTTTGATTTATTTTTTTTAATTTACATTAAAAAAATCAATAAATTGGAAAAAAAAACTTTGCAAGTTAATTAAAAAAAAAAAACACCCAATTTAAAAACCGAAACTATAACCCGATTTTTTTTTTATCAAAAAATTAAAAACTAAAAAAAAATGAGAAAATGATTGAAATTTAGAAAAAAGAAAATTAAAAAATAAACTTATATTAAAAAGAAAAGATGAAAG
>JZKD02S2071462.1:459638-469805 GCA_000966675.3 Picea glauca | reverse complement strand
AAAATTAATAAAAAAAAAATCAAGTGACCATTTAGGATCCAATTTTGTATTTTTTATTTGCATAGGGATTTGTTGTCAAGGCCATAGTTTCAATTAGGTCATAATTAGCTATAATTTTAACATTTCTATTGGAGTCGCCTTTTTCATTTGGTTCAAATCTATTTTAAAGGTCAAATGTCGGTTCTTAAGTTTTTTTTGCTTCGTGACATTCACCTACTGAAAATCTCAGTAGTCTCGACATGCGAAATAACGGGAGACATGATGTTTCATAAGTTACCATTTTTATCGTGAAACGAAGGTTGTTTCTCTTCGTACCTCGGAATATCGCTCTTCAGGAGTTACAAGTCACAAGATTTACAAACCTCGATGTGCGATGTCGCGAAAAGTTTCAAAATCTTACCTCAGGTGAAAGCTAAGAGTGGGACTATATAAACCCCAGTCAAATGCTGTCAGGATTTTGCGTCTTGGTGTTCACTCTCTCCTAAAACATTACTCCTAAAACCCTGAAATATGAAGCCGCGAGATCCTCACATAAGTAACTCGGGTTAATGTCCATAGTGTTTAGTTTTGACCATGGTTAAAGCCTCTCGGGATTTTGCGACTTGGCATACGTTCCGCCCGGAAACTATACCCTCAAAGCCGCGAGCCGCGAAGTTGCGATATAAATTAAAACATGATTAATAAAACACTTAATTTGATTATGTCCTCACTTAACTAAATCTAATCATCGCAATATTGGGTTTTACAGGCTCGAATCAGAGTTAAAAGTCCCAATACGACGAACGCCGAAATGGTGATTTAAATCCTGATTAAGGAAGCCAAGCCAGCCTAATCAATGTTTAATGCAAATGATAATAATGCACAATTTACGAGGTAATTTCAAATGTTCCTTGCGCCATCTTGTGCCACGAACCATCGAATTTTATGGCATTAATTTGAAATAAGGCGAAACGACAAAGTAAGGATATTTATTGCCAAAATCTCTATCTAATTATGATTGGACCGTTCTATGGGTAAGGACATCGATATGTTAAATGGTCGAAGATATAGATATTTTGCTTCCTATGTTATTCATAAAAGTTCATTTCTATCCCGCACAGAGAAGTTTTTCTCAGTAAGCTAACTTCTATATGTATACGCATTTTTATCGCAGAAGAACAAAGTTACAATCCCCTGTCATGGCCCCACGAAAAGTATCCAAGGCAAGCACCGAGGTTTCAGGACAAGGTTCTGATAATATTTCATATACTTCACCTTGAAGTGTTGATTACGTACAAACTTGGTCATACGTCTCAGAGGTGTTGCAATCATAGTTGGTGAACTACTCGGATGATTCCAGTGACAATGAGACAGACAACATGACTACCAAATACAAGATCGTCGCCCACGCAGAGATGCACAAAGTAGCGGCCCGACCATGTCTTCTACCTTACTATGACATGATTCGATGGGTGCTAGATCATGTAGACATCCCTACCAGAACCATCATCAGTGACCAGGGGGTCACTGTTGGGACCTTCAGACCAGAAAGCTTACAGGTTATGTACAAATTACAACCCACGTCAGACTTCTCGTACAATGCAGAGTTTCTAGATGGTTTTAAAAAGAAGGAATGCGAGCAATAGGTGAAAATTTTATCTGATTTGATTAAGGAATGGGTCTCACACCCATCAAAGTTCAGGGCAGACAACAATGGAATTTATTCCATATCTTCTTTGGAACCACAGTTCAAATACGTAGCGATGATGACCTATAGATTATACGGGAGGGAAGACACCATGCATTTTTCCTGCAATGGGTGCGCTTGATATACTTAGTAGCAAAAGACTCTTCTTTCGATTGGGCTAAAATGTTATCATATAGCCTGACCAGTGGGGTTATAGAATATTGGACGCAGAAAGAGAGTGGGAAAGCTACTTCATTTTTTATGTCTGCATATCTCATGGACGCAGTATGTTCCATGAAACCTTTTCCCTTGATGAATTGGAGCTAGGCTCCATCGGATGCTGAGCCAGTCCATGTATACCATTCTAAGCTTTGGGAGGATAAGGCTTCAGATTTCATATATGAAATATTCAACTGGGTGATGGTACCGATGCATGCTGCCATCTTCGGTAATCTGCCACCCAAGATATCGGATAGCATCACAAAAAATTTAAGCAGAGTGGCCGATTGGTATGTGGAGAAAAAATTCTCATACATTAGGGTGTTCGACGCTTCCGTCCCTCTGCATGCTTTACCCTTACTTATACCCGACAGGATGGCTTGTCAAGAGATTGCTAGGCAAACTATAATTGGTGGTATAAGTAAAGAACTGAAAGGGTATTCAAAAAAGGTATGGCCACCTTTTCCTATTCATTATTATATTTCGAGCATGCAAAGGCCAAGGAAGTAGCCCTAGAAGATATAAATTTGGTTCATATCGAATTCAAGAAACATGATCCACATAGGGTCGTGAGTAATCATTTGGCTAGCTGTGGCCTCAAAAGATTTGAGCACGAGAATTTGCCTCACGATGATATTTTTCGAGGCGCAAAATCTTATGATGAGGTTTTGGCTCAAATAGAAGCCCTATCACCCGAAGAGAGGGTCGATGTTGTCAGATTTCAAGAGCATAGGCAGAGTTTCCTCCCTCCAGTATTACGGGGTGAGAATCCGATGACTGTAGAGGTGCAGAAAACAAAGGCCGAAGGCTCCAAAGGTTCAGCACCCGGCCAAGAAGGACAACAGGATAAAGAAGAGCAAGCTGGGGGCCTGAAACTAGAAGCCGAGGCTTCCGGTCCTCCAAGTGAGTTGACTTCGATCATTAATCCAGGGAAATCTTCTAAACAAGTCAACAATCTCATCGCCTCCATTACCCCCCTACAGTCTGCAAAGGAAATCCCAGACACAGGTTGGATTTTGGGTGAAAAATTGACACCTATAGTAGTTGAAGAGCTCCCTCCGAATGAATTCTTCTT
The DNA here is from genome assembly GCA_000966675.3 of Picea glauca. Classification (NCBI taxonomy): domain Eukaryota; kingdom Viridiplantae; phylum Streptophyta; class Pinopsida; order Pinales; family Pinaceae; genus Picea; species Picea glauca. Next base: position 466,845 of record JZKD02S2071462.1, on the reverse strand, counting down.
TGATAAGAAGATGAAAGTGGTTGTGAGACAAGAACTCTACCAAGAGGCAGGTACTGTCTCTAAGAAATATAAAATTTTAACTAATGGGAAAGATATGAAGAAAGTAAAGTTCGTGACACAAATAGTAGGAACACTAGGTGCTTTCGCCACGATGAATCAATATTCAGTCGGGACCCTGAAGGATCAGCTAAAATGAAAGAATCGTTTGATCAAGACACTAGAGACTAAACTATCTACATCAGAGGCTGCTGCTAAAGATTAGGCAAGTGTGACTTTAGAGCAAGCAAGAATAAAAGATCAAAAAGAAATCGAGTGGCTTAAAGTCGATCTCGAATAGACACAGTTGAAGGTTCAGACAAGTCAAACTCAGATAAGCCAGCAGGGAGAATTAATAGACCAGCTTCGGGCCAAACTAGAATTCGTCGAAATCCAGGTAGGCGATATTGGGATATTTGAATCCCAAGCAATAGAGATCAGAAAAAGGTTATCGGCAGCGCAGAAGGGTTTTCTTGCAAAAGTGGAAACAATTCAAAGTAGCTTCAACTCATTGATTAGGTGTTGGAAAACCTCTCTCTTAAAGAAAGGGATGCCGAAGCAGCTTAGGTGGCGTTCCAAGAGGCTATTATAGTCACAACAAGAAGGGAAGAAAGTAGTAGTTCTAGTTTTCCCATCGCAGAGCAGACCAGGGGTAATATCTTGTTGAAAGAATGGGATCGAAATATATCCGAAGGAAAACAACAAGCTACGAAGCTGAGGAAATCTTGCAAAGAAATTTTCGGTTTGTTAAGTGAGATTTGTTTGGGTTTTGATGGTGAAAGTGGCATGGAGATACTGGGTCAGATCAATACAACTAAATATATGCTAAATATCAAGGAAAATGAAGAAAGAGAATTAGTCGAAATATCACAAATAACTCAAACAGACATAGTGCAAATAGACAAATGGCTAATTAAACCGAGTATGTAGTTATGCTCTATCAATGCCAAAGATCAGCATGTGGAGGGAAAGATGCCGCTATTGATGAAATATTGCTATATTTTTGAGGCAAATAATCAAGTAGAGCCATCTAAGTTGATATCACAGCTGGTGGAAAAGTGCATTATTTGCACAAAGCATGCGAAGAGGTAGGTTTTAGGTACCAAATGAGAACAGAGATAAAGAAATGAAACATTTCGACTCCTTGATTATAACCGAAAACCTTTGGAACTATTGAGATTCCAGTGCACAAGAATTTTTTATAAATATACATTTTGAAGAAAGAAAAAAGGTTGGACCTTTTTGATCAATTGTAATAGAGATTCTCTCTTTCAAGACTTAATACAAAGCAATCCAGAGATAACTAATTCCATCACTACTATGTTATGAGTTTGTTCTTTCTGTTATTTCATTTTCATTCTTATTTCACTTATATACATCTGATGAATGTTGCATTGCAATTTAGTAACACTTCTACTGCAGTGATTAATATTTAGCTATCTATTGTTTACAGATTTTCCTCTGTATCGGCAACTAGCAGGTACAAGACCTGTAAATCTTTAGGTTATCATATTTTATACTTCATCGAACCATTTCTTATCTTATTTTCTTCTTCTGTTTACAGAGTGATATTCTCTCTCGATAGGATCCTTATTCTATAGACATCTTAATGTTTTTCCCATAATTCACACACCATTTATTTCAAATATAACACAGTTACGGAAAAAGGCCTTTGGTTTGTATTTTGCTTTTAATATTGATTTCTAAAGTTCTCTTTTATAAAATCAAAATTGATACAGCATAAAATTTTTGGATTTCCTTAAATTTTTCTATTCCTCTATGACTGTCCCTGTTGTAATACAACCCAATATTGAACCCGATTTGACATATCAAACTCATATTTCTTTAAATCTCTTTGATACCATACTTTAAATGGCTAACACCCAGGTAGAACTTGAATGTTCATGGGCTGCAATTAAAAGGGATATAAACATCCAGGAACAGTTGGAAGCCAGGCAACGACAACCTAGAAACCAACCCTAGCTTCATTTCCTGAAGGTCTACCCTCCTCTTTTTTTTACATCTTATGAACTTTCAGATGCCTAGACACTGTACTTTTTTTTAAAGGCCTTAAGTACAGACTCTGGAACAATAGTTTCAAAAAAACATTTTTCTTTAGGTAACATGAGATTTTAAGGTTTTTTTGAGCTACTATATGAGTTTTGAAGGTCATGCTTGAAAAATGTTGTAATTTTGACCTCGTTAAAGAAAATGGTGTTACTAGTAGCACCACTTTTTGATTTGGGTGTTGATTTTAAGTTTTTTTTGAGCTACTGTATGAATTTTGAAGGTCATGCTAGAAAAATGTTGTAATTTTGACCCTGTTAAAAAAAATGGTGCTACCGGTAGCACCACTTTTTGATTTGGGGGTTGATTTTCATGTTTTTATGCAAACATATGGGTTTTAAGGGCTAGAGTTCTCATTTTGAGGTCACAGTTTTTGTTAAGTTGGCAATTTTGTTTTATCTTCTAAAAAGTGCTTGTGGAGTGATTCCTTCCATAAGGAATGTTTGATGATGTTGCCCTACCTTAAGGGTTCTTCTCTCTATATTTTTGGTGTTGTCTATGGTGAATATTTTGGATACATTTGGTGTTTAAGGGTTTATTTATGAAGTTGTATGGTGTATATATTATATCTTTGAAGTTTTACTACAAGTGGTATCAAAGCTCTTTCTTGGGCACAAAGTGAGATAGTTTTTTGGCACAAAGTGAAAGTAGTTTTTTCTCTTTTTACATATTTTTGACGAAAAAAGGAGGACAACAGTATTTAGATCAATTTCTAAAATTTAATATGTATAATTTTAAGAAACCAATCATATATATAAATTCTTCTCGAAAAATACCCAATTTCAAAATACAAATCATCCAAAATGGAGTTAGAGAAGTGGTGATATCGTTGATTCAAAATCTGTAATTTTTAGGCTTATTTCCGATGATGGCCTTGAATTTCGTAGATTGGATATCTTTTGACAAAGTGCACATATTTCATTCAAAACAGTGTTAGTAGATCCAGAGAAATTGTAGCATTTGATTATTGAAGTCATAATATACAATACAAGAAGAATAATTGAACTTATGATCATTTTACAATTTTGGACTTAAACCCTAACTACATAAATGAGCTCCATTGAAAAGTAACTGCTTTTTATCAAACCTTAGTTCTATTTTTTGGTTATTGCAAGTAAGATGTATTTTACAAGGAAATATGAAGGTCCTAATATTGAAGAATACATAAAATAGAGGAAGTCAATATGGAGAAATAAGTGGAAATTTTTGATAGAGTGGAATTTAAGAGGTGATACAAACACATGGTGGAACTTGCTTAACCATAACAAGATGAAGGAACTTTCAGATGAAGAATTTGAAAAATTATTTTTAGATAGGTGGTCTCATGTTGTGAAGAAAGATAAAAGAGCACTAGAGATTTATTTTCATATGACAAATTTATATTATAGGTCCATGGATGTATTCAACAAGAGAAATTCGTTATTTCTATTAACCCTAGTTGCAAGCATAATATCATCAATGTTAATTTGGTTAAAATATTGGAAGTACTTGCAAATAATATCCAAAGAACACAAGTTGAAGGTGAAAATTTTCAATTTTTTAAGGATTTGAAGATTACCATGGATAAATATGTGTTGCACTCATATTTTTATGCTATAGATATGAATGATGTGGATATTCTTTTGGGATATCCTTGAATGGAATTAGTTGGTACAATTAATATTAATGTGCAAAGGACGTTTTCTAAGCTATTGTACAAGAAAAATAAAATTACATTGCAGGATATTTTTCTTATTAAACAAGAAGGGCCCAAGGAGGCACATGAAGAAGAACTTGCAGGGAAACAAATTGTAGTACCTCATGACATATCAGATGAAGATTATGGGGTTGAATCAGAAGAAGAGCCTATAAAACCAGTTGAACAAAATCCAAAGGAAGGGCATCAATAGGAAATGGAAGCTAAGGAACCACATGTTGAAGAGGAAAGAAAGAAGAATTGATAGTTAAGGTTGTTGTATATCACCACCAAAACCGCATAGAGAAACAACATTCATCGACGCAAGGGCATGAGAGTCGGTAAACTTACTATGTATCGACATGCAACCAGAGAGACAACCAATATGAAGGTACATGGAGGACTCGAAGCAATCCATGGATATATCAAAGGAGCATAATGAAGACATGATCCCAATAAGAAACCAAAATAAAGATCGATAAAAAGACATAGTTGGACCCCATGTCCACATTTCACTAGGATGGATGGATTCTCATGCATGGTACCAATTTACGACATTGCTTAGTAGGTCATATTATATGGCTTCTTCCCATATTTCAAGGATGAAACATTCCAAGGGGGATGGAATGTAATGTACCCGGGGTACCTAATGTTGATATTATGGTAGTTGCGAGAGGTATTAACCTCTACTTGTAACCTTTGACAAGACCAAAATATTCTAGGAAGCAAGAGAAACCCTAAATATATGTGTAAGAACCCTAGAAGACTTGTCAGTTCAACAGAATATATAATATTAAGGTATTATACTCTAGGAAGACAAGTAGGCTCCATAGGAAAAAGATAAATAGAAAATATAATTACTAGAAAGTCAGGTCGGCCCAGCTAGAAAAGTAACTAGACATATTAGTATAAATAGAGGACATCTTGGCTCATTTGTTCACTCTCTCTCACCCAGAAAACCAAAAACAGTGTGCACGTTTGGAGGAGTGCAACTATAGCTACAACCACTGGGATTTTTGGTCTTTGGTTATGATTTGGACTTTCTACCTTGGTTATGTTTTGGATTCTTTGTTTGGTATGCTAGATTTGGAGAGAATTATGCTACTTTGGTTGGCTATTGGTTCTAGGGTTTGCTTCTAGAATTATTCTGTCTATCAAGGTTAAAGGTGCTTGAGGGTGGCTATGTGCCTATGGTTGGGTGACAATATTGTTATATTGTCTATGGAAAAATGAGAGCATCTATTTTATTCTAATAGTTTATGGGTCCACACTATCTTCATATATTCTAATCACTGGAATATAGATTGGGAAGTTATTTGTTAAAGCTCGTTGTGTCACCAATTGCAGCTGTAGATATGTTTTCTAATTATGCAGCTGCAACAAACCCTAACCCTTGTGTTCGGGCACTTATGATGAAACATTTGACCTAATTGTTTAACATCCTAGTGTTCCCTATCCTAATGCACCTCTTGGTACCCTCAGCTATCAAAAACGTCAGGTTTGAATTTTTGGTCAAAATCAAAGTCAAATTCAAAGTTTGACTGGTCAAAGTCAAAGTCAAAGGTTGACTTCTTATCAAATTGATTTTGTGAACAAATTTGAAATTTTTATAGTTTCTAGGTTGTTCTAATCATTGAATATTTTGAATGAGTTTCTAATCTCTTCTTGTCAAGATGACATCTAGTTCCAGATTGGAAGATAAGTTGGACGATGCTACAAGGTTTCAAAGGTATGCACTTGTATATGTTATCTAAGTTATATCATCTGGAAAAACATGAGTGTGTTTGTAGGGAAATTACTAGATATCTTATCCAAGTTGTAATATTGGATTCAGTGCATTCATAAGAACAAGTGCACCCTCCATAGCAGTTAAGGATTTAGGTTCTAGGTTTGATTAAATTGTTAAGCTTCAAATTTGTGTATATCAAAGGTTATAGTTGCTACATTACAAATTGTGAAAGCAGTCTTTGAAAGATTCTATTATTGCTAGGTGCAATGAATACTTGACTGCATATGAATAATATTGATATAGATGCTTATTGTACTTGTTCTCACGATGAACTAACATATCCTCTAGATAGATATTCCTATTTTTTCTTGTTGCTCTTGTTTCGGGCAGGTACCCTTGTGAAATTTGTTTGATGAAAAATCCTTGTGAAAGATGTCATAGAAGAAGTTTATGAGGATGACACAACTGCCATATGGGAAGCATTCAAAACAAATAGAAACAAACTTAAATATACTCAGAGGATTCAGACTCGAAGGAAGTCAGAAATCAAAACGAAACTAGAACAAGCTTGTGACACTTTATAGAAAGAAAATAGAGATGCAACAAACAAAAGCATGGACTCTCTCAGATGGAGGGAGATAATCACATAATTCCAAAAGAAGAGCATGAATATTTATCATTCATGCATGAAGTTGATATTAGGAGGGAGATAATTCCCAACAATATGATCCATTGAAGAAGAATCCATAAAAACTATGAAGTATCTATCAATGTTCTTCATTGGAAGTAACAACCATGATAAGCAACACATGTTCAGTTTGACTCTAGAATAATTCTTCTTCTAAAATAAGCCTTGAATATCCTTGGTTGTCCATCTACATTTATGTTCCTATGACAGAAGGTTGGAGCCTTCAGGAAATAAGGGCATGTAATCTATAGAAGATTCCATGGACTCCAAAATTGAAGAAAAACATGAGGAAGAACATGAATATTCCAAGAAAGGAAGAAAAGTCAGAACAATCAATTGAACTAGTTTGAACCCACTAGAAGCAGTCAAGTAGAAGGAATGGAAGGAAGTTGTGATGAAGAACAATGTATGTGATAAATTGTGAAAAATAATTAAACATTGATAGATACAAGGCGAGACTTAGGGATAGAGGGATATCCCAGTAGGAGGGAGAATACTATGATGACAACTTGCTCTAGTAACCAGATATACCTCTACTTGAGCCATTATATCTCATGCAGTATCCATGGGTTGGATTTTACATCAGATGAATGTAAAAAAATTTATTCTCAATAGAGTAATTGAAGAAGAAGCATATGTAGAGAAACCTCAAGGTTTTGAGGTATACTATAAATAAACCCTTGTATGAAGATGGAAGAATACCTTGTATGTATTCAAGCAAACTTGGTGCATAGCCTCTCATGTACAACAGAAGCATGGTGAAAACTTCCTATGACATAGGAAGTATATAGAAATGCTGTTGATACTGAGAGGGGGGTGAATTAGTATCAAGTAAAATTTAAAAACCTTTTCCAACTTATACTTAAAACATTCAATTATATCCAATGAGCAATGAAAAATAGTATAAGAGTTACAACAATACACCACAATACACCATGCACAATATATATGAGAAATAATCAATAGTTTTTGTTCAAGGGAAGTAATGACTTCCAAAGGTAGCTACAGCTTC
>JZKD02S2071462.1:437336-456537 GCA_000966675.3 Picea glauca | reverse complement strand
CCACCGGAAACAACATGATGTATACTATCCATCCATGGGTGTTTTATCTTCATGTTCATTTTCCTTCATGTCCAAATAACTTCATCAATCTTGTGGTCCAAAACCCATGACTAGGTTTGACATCAATGACAACAACCAATCTTCCAACAAATGCTTCTTCAGAAGTTTGAAATGATGGATTGCAAATCCATGGAAAAATCCCATGATGACAGATATGAAGAAGTTAAGATACTCTAATCCAGTAGACATGTCTCTGTATCAATAATTGATTGGCTCTTTAATGTATTTGGAGAATACTCAGTGGGATATTTGTTTTGTGGGACGTTTAAGTTATGATATACAACTGCATGGATTTATAGATTCAGATTGGGTAGGGAGTGAAGATGACAGAAGAAGTTCTACTTAGATATATTTTAGTTTGATATTTTCCACGATGTCATGGGCTAGCAGAAAACAAAAGTTTGTTACACTCAACAATATAGAAGAAACATATATTTCAGTTTGTGATGCTTGTACAGAAGCAGTGTGGCTCTGTAAATTGTTTTATGGACTGTCTGATCAGATGTTTAATTTGAATGTGATATATTGTGATGATCAGAGCTATGTGAAGCCTTCAGAGAACCCAGTGTTCCATGATAGGTCGAAGCACATTGATATCAAGCATTATATTCTCTGTGATAAAGTCCATAGGAGAGAAGTGGTTCTCCAATATATTTCCACAGATGAGCAGATAACAGATATTTTGGTAAAGCCTCTGTCCAAGATGAAAAGTTTTTGTACTTAAGGGACAAGATGGGGCTCATGGAGATGACTTCCTTATTAAAAAATAAGTGATTACTCCTAGGTTGGAAGGGATCACTGATATGTTATTGATTTGTGGACATTCATTTTCTAGTTCAAAAAATGGTCCAGGTTGGGCAACTCCTTTCCATTCTAGAAAGTGGTTCAATATTTCTAACAAATAGTCACTTTCTAGTTCATAAAATGGTCCAAACTGGATAGTCATTTTTGTAATGAAAATGGTCCAATATATTGTTGGTGTACCATAGACAGTGATTTCCCTTGTGGCCAATGTGGAGGAATGGTCTAGGACAATCATTCTTCTTGGCAATCACTCTGAGTAGTGGTCAAGTAGAATGGTCTACCTCACCGGGCAGTCATTCTTTCGAAGTTCACAGTTGTGAGAATTTTCAAAGAATGATCTGTTTTGGAGGTTGGCGCAGGACAATCATTTCCATAGGAAATGGTTTGGACAGTGATTCCCTAGGGCAGACTCATTCTCTCCAGGTTGCACTGTGATTAGTGTCGGAGGAATGGCCCAGTTAGGTGAATGGTCCAGGTTCAGTAATCAGGGACATACATTTCCTAGGGAAGACTCATTCTCTCCAAGTTTCACTGTGATTAGTGCAGGAGGAATGACCCAGTTAGGTGAATGGTACAGGTTCAGAAATCAGGGACAATTATTCTTCTATGCTTGGGAAGAATAGTCTAGATAGCCCATGGCTAATGTTTTTACTTTCTGAGGGTAGATTCTCTTCCATATTTCACAGATTTGAGTGGAGGAATGGATCAAATGACTCAGTTTGTATCATGATATTGTTTATGCAGGTTGATATCAGATGATATTATTGTTGTGGAGACTGTATGTCTCTAGAAAATAGTTGTATGCTATGGTGGTGGATGTGCTCCACTGGTAGTGACTACGTGTCACTTATTAATAGTTATGTGCTACTAGGAGTGGTTGTTTACCACTGGGTAGTAGTTGTGTACTACTATTTTTATCAGGCTAATTGTTAAGTGTGAACACAAATCAATCCCCCTAGCTTCACTATGAAACTAGAACAAAACAAGATAGTACACTACTCTTTCCTTAGATTTCAATTATCAAACGAGAAATGGATCTAGAAAATACCTTTTAAATATCAAAGATCCAACTTTTCCAATGCAATCCAAGCTCCATCACGAGGCTTATGGAGAAATATCTACAAATAAACACAAGCCAACGAAGACAAGAATAATAGAGTCTATTTGATATGAAACTATGTACATGATCAAGTAATCATACAATATGGACAAATAACATTCATATATGAAAGAAAAGTATATCTATATTAAAGAATGTGGAAGAAAGATACAACCAAATTCCTTGATGTTGTCAGGTTCCTTCCAACAATTCCTTGCTGCCCACACACTTCTTGCTCCAAGGATTTTGAGACTGTAGATCTGATAGCTGCTCACAATCTATCTTGACAAAGCAAAGCTCAAAGCCAACATACAAGCTCCAAAAACTCCAAGATACAAAACTCAATAACAAGCCAATCTAACTTTTTACATGAGAGATCCTCTCCTTTTATAAGCTGAAGAGGATAAGGTGAGGAGGTTAGGATGATCCCACTAAATCATGAAAGTGAGTAAGATCCAAAATGTTCAGAGGCCACCTCACCATAGAAGCTTCTCCTTCTAGAAGCATTGAGAATAAGCTCATTTTTCCCACACACAGGAATTTTCACACCCTAGCTATAGTGCATCCTACGAAAATCATGCATTTCCACACCCTAGATATAGTGTAGCCTACGAAAACTCCGCAGCCTAGCTTTAGTACAGCCCGTGAAAATGCCTTAATAGGGTTTTAAAAAAGGAAAATATAACTTCTTCTCTCAATAAAAGTTCTTCTCCCTTCTTTCTTCAGGAATTCAGGCCACTGACCCTTCTAAAGGCAACAAATAGGTTTACATCATTAACGGTCATAGGGATGACGAAAATAATGTGTAACAACTATGGATAGACATAGTTGTTTTCTATTGGATGGAATTGTAGCACTTGCATGATATTATCTGATTGGCAGCTAGATGGATAGTCAATGTGTTGGTGGACAAACATTCTCCCTATAGAGAATGGTCCAGGTTGACAAATTGTTGAGGTATCATGGACTAGTATTTTCCTAAGGCACAAGTTGTGGCTCGATTAGGAAAATGGTTCAGGACCGATATTCTCTTGAGGCACAATTATTGGCCCGATCAGGTTGAATAGTCTGCCCCCTAAGGACACGAAGTCTCAATTAGGGTCATTGATACGGGACCAATATTTTCTAAGGCATATGGATAGATATGGATATATATGGTACATATGACCAAATTAGAAAATAGTTCAAGACTGACATTCCTATAGGAATGGTATCTTTAGCCCATGGCGTGGCTTTCAACATTTGTTGGGATATTCATACTTCTAGGACATATATCTAGATTAGAAGAATGGTCCTTGCATCACTCTAATTGAGTGAGTGACTTATTTAGCATCATGCTTGATTACTCAAATGGAATATGGCTTCGAGAGATGATGCATTTGATGCTATCAGATGATATTGATAGTGGTGATATTTCTCTTGATTTTATCTATGTGATCATGAGATAACCTATGTGGCTATGATGATGCTACCTATTGAATGGTTTGTTGTTCTCAATACCATTTCTTTTAATACCTTCCTATCTATGAGAAATTTTTGATATTATGGTACTTGCAGGAGGTATTACTCTCTACGTGTAACCTTTGAAGAGACTAGAATATTCCAGGAAGCAAGAGAAACCCTAAACATATGTGTGAGAACCCTAGAATACATGTCGGCTCAGAAAAATATTCTCAGGGCCCTAGAAACCCTATCCTTTGTCGCTAGTTCACAAAATTCCTACATAAACTGTCATATTGAAAATTTAAGAATTTTGTGAGTGTAGTAATATTCAAGTGGGAGTAAAACTCCACCAAGAGAAGTAGGGAAAAAAATGTGGGTCCTACCTACACCCTTATTTGAGACCTATATTGTGGGGACAACCTTTATGGATACCACTCAAGGCATAGAGATCGACCAAATTCACTTCTTTGGAAACTCTACTTGATGAGTTGCAACATAAGATAAATCACAACCACTCATATTCTCAACAAAATATTGATGCCATCCATCAAAATATAGACAACCTGGACTCATTACATGGCCATATGTATAAACTCATGGAGATGAAAAGTTATATCATTGCTTCACAATTCTCAGGTTATCAATGGGTGGAATAGCCTTCCCAAAAGGAAGGGGCTTAACCATCCAACCCCAATGGGCATCACTCCACCCCGCTTGTTCGTGATCAACTAAATCACATGTGGCACAAACTTCCTAAATTTGATTTCAACAAATTTGATGAATCCAACCCACAATATGGGTCACTCAAATGGAACATTATTTTCCCTACATGGAATCATAGATGACTTAATGAAACTTCATGTGGGTTTCCTATATCTGGATCTTGAACATTGGGAATTGTAATATATATTTTTTATATATTACGTTTAAAACTATTTAAAATGAAAAGTCACACTCTTTTTCATAAAGAGATGTGACTTTACCCAATTACGTGTAAATACACATTTTGTACACTAAAATTTATCATCAAATAAAGAATATTATATGTTATTAAATACATTTATTGTTGTATTTGGATTCCATTGTTCCAGTTGGTATAAAAGATTTCATTTTCCTCGCATCCTCCAAACCCGTGACCTCCATTCACCCCTCTCTGATCCAGGTGGATATCATTGGCCACCCACCTTTTCTAGCTAGCTCAAAACAACTTTCCAACAATTTTGATAATTTACTATTTTTAGTAGTTTTTCGGGTCCTGAACTTCCGGAGCCATTTTGAGGCCCTAAACGATGTTTTTTGGGGTATGTTGCTGTTGCAAAATTTCATCATGAAATTTTGATCATGAAATTTTGTGAAACTATTGTAGTCCTCAGATAGATCTTTCCAATGGGTATCATACACCTAAAATGGAGTTCGTATGCAAAATTTACGACCCCGAGAAGTTGATGTACTGACTTACCCAAACGGGGCCCACATGACTTTTGGTGCTTCATCTCCTAGGGTTAGGTTTTTCGATGTTTAGGTTTTTTTTGAAACTCTTGTTTATTGTAAAAGGGCCTTGAGAGCCTCATTGTAATCATCTTCTTGCGAATGAGAGCATATGTCACATCTCTTCTCAGAGATAAGCCGCCACCATTCCAACAAGCTTGTTTCCGCTGCATTTTACACTTTCTAGCTTATTTCTTTATTGAATAGAAAACCAATTTTACTGTATCTCTGTTATTTTGTGTTAAGAACCTGTTAATAATTTGTATTCATTTCATTCTTCTCATAAAATCCATATCAATGGTATCATAGCGGTCTGCTCCTTGTTGTCTTAATGCATGTCCCCAACGAGGTCGGAGTACAAAGACTTGGGTCTCGAGCTTGTTTCTCTTGAGGAAAAAATATCTCGCATGCCCAAGAGACCTCTCATGGTAGGAGAAAAGAAAGATGATAGGACAAGAGATCCTTTCAAACTGTTGATTGAGGAAGCCCGCATGCAACAGAGGAACGAGATGATGGATAGTTTCGCGCAAATCCTTCGACGACTACCAACATACGATGCATCTTCTTCAAACGGAGGTGTCGCCCCCTTTAAGGTACAAATAAACTTCGATATTCCTATATTTGAAGGTAATATAGACACAGATGTTGTAGAAAAGTGGCTGAATCTACTAGAAGGGTATTTTTCTATCCATAACTTTTCAAATAGAGAAAAGATTACTTTTTCACTCCTCAAAGTCATTCCCCATGTCAAATATTGGTGGGAAACGTTCTGTGAGAAAAAGGAAACAAAGGAACCCTCATTATTTTTAGTCACAACCACCTGGGAATCCTTTAGGGATGCGATTAAGGAGAAATACTACCCTGTTGGAAGTTATGACGACCTATATACCAAATGGACCACACTGTGATAAGAAAGAGACCAAGCAGTGCCAGATTTCACAAATATCTTACATACCTTGCGCACCAAGCTGGGTATCAAATATTCAGAGTGACATCTGGTGCTCAAGTATCATGGTGTTCTTCATACATACATCCAGACTAAAATGGAATTTCTGGAAATCTCATCCTTGGGCTCGGCCTATAGATATGCTGACAAAATTGAGAAGAAGCTCAAACGAAAGACATGGCTATTTGGGCCTGGGAACCCCTCACAAAAAAAGCAAGGAAAGGGTGGCCCCAACCCACAGAACAAAGGATAGAGAAAATATGGACAGTATCAGGACAACTAGTCCAAGCCGCAAGAAAATAAGCACACCAGAAAGACAAAGAAAGACACCGGGAAGTGGTGTGACTTCCATAAGAGCCCTTGGCATAACACTGCTAACTATCACTCAAAGCATTCACTGGTGGCCAAAGTGAAAGCCTCTGAATCAGATGCAGATTCTGACTCTAAGCTACAACCAGAATGGGGAAGATAGATCATTGACATGGAACCTAGTGCCACCATTTCTACCACCAAGCTCCAACTTGGTGAACCAGACGAGCCAGAAGAAGGAGAGTGCCTCTTCCATTCACAGATGTGGGTAAAAGGCACCCCGTTGCACTTCATCATTGATAGCGGTAGCCAAAGGAACCTTGTCTCAGCAGAGGTCATCAAGCGGCTGGCCCTACCAACAACAACGCACCCACAACCCTACACCATTGGATGGCTCCGCTAAGGAAGCGATCTTTGCGTCAACCAACAGTGTCGACTATCATACGACATCAAGCCCTTCAAAGAAAAGGTATTGTGCGATGTTTCTCCTCTCAAAGTTTGTGATGTTATTTTGGGCCAACCTTATTTATGGAAACATCATGCTATATATGAGTCTAGGCCTCGTAGTGTTATGAGTTTAGGAAATTGTACAGGATACCCGAGGCAGTCCCACTTAGTGCTGGTTCCTTGATCTCTGCTAAGAAATGCAGAAAGGTCATCTCTCAAACAGGGAAGTTTGTCTTCTTCATGATTCACTCTCAGAATAAGTGAAAGATCATAGCCACATCTAGGGTCTCTGCGACCGACCTCTCCATGCAATAGAAGCAAGTAGATAAGGTCATGGAAGAATACTCAGATATATTCTCCTCACCTACAGGGGTACCTCTGCACTGCCAGATCAAGAACCCCATCGATCTGACCCCTGACACATCGCTGCCCAATGGGCCAGTCTATCATCACTCTTTGTTAGAGAATGAGGAGATCAAACGACAAATCCAATAACTGCTCCACAAGGGACACATCCATCCCAGCTCATCACCTTGTAGGATCCCAATCATGCTGGTACAAAAGAAAGATGGAACCTGGTGACTCTGTATTGATTACTGGGCTCTGAATAAAATCACAGTCAGAAATCGGTACCTGATTCCTTGAATCGATGACCTCCTTGATAAACTTACAAGGGCCAAATACTTCAGTAAGATTGATCTGAAGTCTGGCTACCACCAGGTCCCGATAGAATAGACGGATATATGGAAGACCGCCTTCAAGTCAAATGAAGGCCTTTTTGAATTGTTGGTCATGCCCTTTGGTTTGACAAATTCTCTAGCCACTTTCATGAGGATGATGGATGATATCCTACGACCATTCACCAATACTTTTGTAGTGGTGTATCTGGATGACATTCTAATTTACAACAAGACTTGGGATGAACACTTGCAGCATATTTAGCAGGTTCTGCACACCCTGCTACGACACAAACTATACGCCAACTTGGAAAAATGCTCCTTCGACATGGAAAGGGTCCATTACCTGGGCTACATCATTGATCAACATGGAAAACATGTGGATCCATCCAAGATCCAAGTGATCCATGACTGGACAACCCCTACCACACTCATTGATCTTCGAAGCTTCTTGGACCTTGCCAATTTCTACCGCAAGTTTGTGCTGGGATTCTCCCATATTGCATGAGTTGTCAGCCAAATAAACAGGGTTGGTGGTAAGGAAAAATTTGCGTGGGGCTTGTCCCAACAATAAGCGTTCGATGATTTGAAGCAGCGCTTGTGCTCAGCTCCAGTACTTTCACTACCAAACCTGCAACATCTCTTTGAGATCGAGACAAATGCTTCAGACTATGTTGTAGGCATCATTCTCATTCAACACAGCCACCCCATGGACTATCATAGTGAGACACTGTCAGATACTATCCGTAAGTACCCTACTTATGACAAAGAAATGTACTCCATTGTGCAAGCCTATCACCAATGGAGACATTACATTCTTGGGAAAAAGACAGTCATCCACATTGATCATAAGCCACTGCAGTTGATGCAGACACAGGGAAAATTGTAGAATGACCACCATCAAAAGTGGTCCACATACTTGCAACAATTCAACCTCAACATTAAGTATAAAACAGGAAGCACCAGTCATGTCACTAATTGCCTCAGCAAACCACTAGTCGCAGAACTCACCACGGTACTAGACTCTTGCAGCCATGAGACCTCTAGATGGCCCCAACTCTATGAGATAGACCCTGACTTCACCACCACCTACCAAATGTTGGGTGTAAATGCAGTTGTCGATAATTTCCATCTTCAGGATGGGTTGTTGTGTCGTCTGGGCCATATATTTGTTCCATCAAGCTAGCAAGTGAAGCTGATATGGGAAGCCCACTACAGTCAGGTGGTAGGAAACTTCGGTGTCAAAAAGACAGTGGCGATGCTATAGAAACATTTCTACTAGCCAAAACTTCGACAGGAGGTCAACAAGTATATCAAGTCCTACACTGCCTGTGCTATTTCCAAACCGACCACTAAGAAACAAGGCCTATACACCCCTCTTCCTACTCTTGACAGGCCATGGGAATCCATCTCAATGGACTACATGTCGGGCCTCCCATCCACTAAGCAGGGAAATGACTATGTTTTGTGGTTGTTGATCACTTTTCTAAGATGGCAATTCTGGTTGCCTGGAAGAAGAGCATCACAACAGAGGCCACTACCAAGCTCTTATTTGAATGAGTATGGGTACATTTTGGAATCCCACAAACCATTGTCTCAGATTGGGATTGTCGATTTCTCATTACATTCTATTTGAGCCTCTGGTCATGGATAGACACCAAGCTCACAAAATCCACGGCCCTCCACCCCCAAACATATGACCAAACTGAGGTTGTAAATCGAATGATTGTGCATATCCTTCGCATGTATAATTCAAAGAACCCCTGCAGATGGGATGAGTTCCTTCCCTATGTCTAGCATAGCTACAACCAAGCCCTGCATAGCTCAACTGGCCACAACCCCTTTTAGGTGGGGTTGGGATTCCAACCATTGGGTCCCATAGATGTTGCACTTCCCCTTGCAGTCACATCGACCTACTCATATCTTGCTCCAACTGAAGCTGACAAAGCCACCTGGTTCATTGAGCGGATCCAACACATCCACCAACAGGTTCATGATATCCTACAAAAGTCCAATGACAAGTACAAACAATGCCATGATCAACATCAGGTGCCACATACGTTTCAGGTGGGCGACAAAGTTTGGTTTCACTTGCAGAAAGAACGCCTTACAGGACCCCATTAGAATATTTTCCCACTCCGTTATGGGTCATACACTATCACCAATGTCATGGGGGATAATTCTTTTGAGCTCAACATTCCTCCTTTCCTTGGCCTACACCCAATGTTCAACACGGACCTCCTTCGGCCTTATTTCCCACCATTATTGGACACCTCAGACGTAGCATAACAATTGACACTAATAGAGCTCAACCCTGACTTCATACAAGAGGCATCCAGTGATTAGATTGTGGACACACATATCAAGGGAACTCGACAACAAAGGATCCAACTTTATCGAGTTGTCAAAGTAGGGCAACTCCTGCACCAAGGCAAGTGGCTTACTAGGGGCCAAATTCAGAAGAAATTTCCTCATCTGATGGGGGAACTCAATGTAATGGAGAACATTGGTTCCTAAGGAGGGAGGATTGAACCAGGTGGATATCGGTGGCCACCCACCTTTTCCAGCTGGCTCAAAACAACTTTCTAGCAATTTTGATAATTTACTTTTTTTAGTAGTTTTTCGGGTCCTGAACTTCTGGAGCCGTTTTGAGGCCCTATACGACGTTTTTTGGGGTATGTTGTGGTTGCAAAAGTTCATGAAATTTTGTGCAACTATTGTAGTCCTCAGATAGATCTTTCCAATGGGCTATCATATGCCTAAAATGGAGATCGTATGCAAAAGTTACGACCCCGGGAAGTTGATGTATTAACTTACCCAAACGGGGCCCACATGACTTTTGGTGCTTCATCTCCTAGGGTTAGGTTTTTGGATGTTTAGGTTTTTTTTGAAACTCTTGTTTATTGCAAAACGGCCTTGAGAACTTCATTGTAATCATCTTCTTGTGAATGAGTGCAACCATCACATCTTTTCTCAGAGATAAGCCGCCACCATTCCAACAAGCTTGTTTCCGCTGCATTTTAGAGTTTCCAGCTTATTTCTTTATTGAAAGAAAACCAATTTTATTATATCTCTGTTATTTTGTGTTAAGCACCTGTTAATAATCTGTATTTATTTCGTTCTGCTCATAAAATTTGGATCACTCTCCCACTCCCACACACTCCATCTCCCACGCGTAAACCCACGACCTCCGTTTGCCCCCCTCCAATCTCTTCCACAATTCTACTCCATTTGTGGTATCCACATTCTCCCATTCGCCCTCGATCTCTTCATCCTCCACCATTCTCCCTTTCCTTCTTCATCTTCCATTCACCCTTTTCCTCTTTGCCTTCGATTCACCTTCCTTTTCCTTTTCTTCCACGTACCATTCACCCATACCATTTTTCCCACGGCTTCCAATTTCTCGTGACCTATACATCTAAAACCCTCACAACTGCCTCCTCCATTCCTCCTCACAATTTTTGGGTTCCCTCCATTTATCCCTCCATTCGTTCCCTCTCTTTCGACTTCCTCATTCACCTCTCGTCCATTCACTTTGTCCAAACCCTAGAACCTTAATTCTCCCTCCTCCGCAATTTACCATACCCTATATTTAATATTAAAATATTAAATATAATAGATATTTAATACATAAACCTCAGATTGAGAAACACAAGGAGAAATCTAGGAGAAGCATAGAAAAAGACAGAGGAAAACACTTCCCCCATGATGGATCTAAGAAAAAACTCTAAATATTTTTTCACGGGGCTTATAAATCAAGTAAGTATTTCGTTTGATGCCAAAATTGGCAAACTAAATGAAGAACTAGCAGAATACAACAAAAACTACCATGACATGAGATTAGAGATCAAATCAATCACAAATGGGGGTAGAATCCCAGGTAAATCAAATTTGCAGTGGGGGTCTCAAAAGTCATATTACTCGCCTAACATGGGGATGTCTAATAATGACATGCCCAAGGCAAAGATTATTATTCCAGAATTCGATGGATTGGATGCAAGAGAAGCAACAAGATGGGTAAATAAAATCGAGCAAAACTTCAAGTATTAATATATTTTTGATTATGAAGAAAAATTAATGGCTCATATATACATTGGAAGGACTTTGCGAATGAATGGTTCCTATGGTGGAGATAAAAATACAAATCTCTAGCAAGAGACTGGGTTATATTAAAAAATAACTTATTTTTATGTTTTCTTGACATAGAATAAAAAAAGGGGGTTTGCTAAACTCACATGATTACAATATTCTGGTACAGTGGAAGAATGTTTTCTAGTATTTGCATGTGTTAGCCACTCATGTACCCAATATATCATAATATTGGCTACTGCAAATAGCCTTATCAGGATTGAAGGAAAATATCTTAAATGAGCTTGAACTACTTGACATTAAAGATATCAAGCAAGCTCACCAGAAAGCTAAAATCGTTGAAAAGAAACTTAAAGTATATCAAAAGAAAAAATGGTTCTCACTCAAAGACTCTATCTCCAAATACATTCACCCTCACAAAATAACACTGCCACCAGACATGATACAAGACAAGGTTAATGAAAGACATCTTAAATGTAACATACCTAATTGGAAACCAGGCCATAAGTGCAAAGACAACAAGTTTTTTCATTTTGAAATGGAAAAGAGTGGCAATGAAAAGGATGAAGAAGCAGGGGACATATCTTCATCCAATGAAGAAACAAATAATGAAGACTCACAAAATCTCCATGAGTTAGGGAATCAAAACACAAATCCAACACTCTTTGTTGCTGCAATGACTGGTGTTTCTCAGCCCCAAACTCTAAAATTTTATGGATATGTTAAGAAAACTAAAGTAACAGTTTTCATCAATAGTGGCAGTTCACATAAATTTATAGATACAAAGATAGCAAGACAATTAAACATATTCATTCATCCTGCCTTTGAATTTCAAGTCTCCATCCCAGAAAATAGGACTACGTCATGTGATGGGAAATGCCACAAGGTAGAAATATCCATGAGTGACTACAATTAAAATCTCCTATGTATGCTATGCCAATCAGAGGGGTAGATATTGTCTTGGGGGCCCAATGGCTAGCCATGCTTGGTACTGTTGGATTAAACTTACAAGAGCAATTTATAAGGTTTTATCAAAATGGGGAAAAGTGCAAATTACATGGAATTAACTGTCCTCAGCCACAAATAGTCTCGTCCAATAGAATGGAAAAAATGATTAAAAAGGGAGCCCATGCTTATTTCTTACACTACTATGCAATAGAGGGTACTACTAAAGAGGGAAAAAATGATGATCCCAAGAAATTGGACAAAATTCTTGGAAAATATAACACCATTTTTGAGGAACTTCCTCGTTGGATTCCTCCACCTCGTTCTAGATATCACATCATAGAATTAATTCTCGGTTATGCACCAATTAGAAATAAATCCTATATACAATCACACCAAAAAAAGAAAAAAATTGAATGCTCGGTTCAATAATTATTGGATTGCTCTGTTATTACAAGAAGTAGGAGTCCTTTCTCAGCTCCAGTCATACTTGTTAGGGAAAAGGATGGATCATATAGACTCTATATTGATTATTGAGCATTAAACAAAATTACAATAAAGGATAAATTTCCAATTCCAATTGTGGATGAGTTATTATATGAGCTCCATGGTGCCATATATTTCTCCAAATCAGACCTAAAGTCAGATTATTACCAAATAAGAATTTGACAGGAAGACATTCCCAAAACTACTTTTTGTACCCATGAAGGGTTGTACGAATTCCAAGTCATGTTTTTTGACCTATCCAATGCTCCCGCTACCTTCCAAGTAGTAATGAATGATTTAATTCGTTCATACCTACAAAATTTTGTACTTGTCTTCTTTGATGATATCCTTGTTTATAGAAAGAACTGGAACTCCCACCTCAAGCACATTGAGACAATATTTAAAATCCTTCAAGATAATAAGTTCTACGCTAACAAATCCAAATGCAGTTTTGAACAAAAAGAGATAGTATTTTTGGCACATGTTGTATCAAATGAAGGAATCAAGGTTGATCTGAAGAAAATTGTGGTAGTTACTGAGTGGCCTAGACCCAAATCAAGCCCATCATTACAAGGATTCATGGGTATTACTAGGTGCTACAGAAGGTGTGTTCAAAACTATGTGCAAATTGTGGCCCCATTAATAGGATTATTGAAAAAATATGCATTTAAGTGGAATGATGAAGTTGACTCATGTTTTAGAAGGTTGAAGCTCTTAATGACATCCACTCTGGTTTTTTCAACACCATATTTCTCCAAATCATTTTTCCATGAATGTGATGCTTCAGGAGATAGATTAGGTGCCATAATTATGCAAGATAATCATCCCATCACATTCAAAAGTAAAAAATTCAAACCAAGGGAGAAAACAAAATCAACATATGACAAAGAAATGCTGGCAATTATGCATGTCTTGATTAAGTGGAAACAATACTTGTTGGGAATGAAATTTCTTGTGAAAACTAACCACAATAGCTTGAAGTATTTTTAACTTAGAAAAAAAATTCATTAGAGCAACAAAAATGGGTGATCGAAATCCAAGTCTTTGATTTCAATATTCTTTATAAAAAAGGGAAGGAGAATTTGGTTGTGGATTGGTTATCAAGGAAACTTGATAGTGATGATACTCTATGCTCTATGTCCATCATCATTCCTGAATGGATCTTAGAAGTTCAAACTGAGTATATCAAAAATCCAGAAATAAGAAGGCTAATAGAAGAAGTTGAAAGAAATCCAACTACAAATCCTAAATTTATTTGGGAGAATGACATATTGTGGTACAAGAAACGTATATTTTTTCCCAGCTCTTCTGTTGAGCCTCTAAATTGACATCCCCAATACCCTATTATACTCCTCATCTATACCTTTTTGGCTTACCTAAGCTTGGATAAATGACAAAGAACACTACCATTAGTCATTGATGAGGTCATAAGGTAAAGTATAATTAATTCATGAATTTTTGTGGTTTATTGAGCTAGGAGACTTAATGTTTCATGTACTAATGTTTTAATTTTCCATGCATAACCTTTAACCTCTAGATGAGTCCAGCCTTTCTGTACCAACTTAGCCATCTAGTACTTATGCGCCATATTTCCATTGTCTAAATCTGGTACCAAGCACACCTTCCATTCAGATCCGGTACCAAATATCACCTATCACGATATGGTACCAATGGTCGTAGACTGTCGCGATCTGGTACCAACCACTTGTGCACTGTTCAGATTTGGTACCATTTTCCGAATCTCACCTGTCACGATTCGATACCAATATAGGAAGCAAAATATACCAAGTTTAGCTTTAGATCATACTAAAGATAATTGTTGGATGTTTTTTGAATCATTAAAGCTCTAGCAAGGGTATGATAAGCTTGTTTGTTTATTGCTTCATCCTCATACACTTCATGTCATGAGGATGAAGCTTAAAATATGTAACCGAATATATAAATTTGACAATTGACTGATTTTCTAAAATTTCACCTCCTTGTGTTTCACGACTAAGATTGTTTAAATAGTCATGGCAAGGATGGTCTAAGTAGTAAAGAGTTAGTATAATCCATCATGTGAAGCAGCGTTACATATTGTATAACACATTCTAAGTTGAAGTTTAATAGAAGGATGTCATTTATTTCTAGGTCTTGATCATTTATGAATGAATGTGAGTTGAGTTGTTAGCATAGTTTAATTCTCTGTTTTGAAATTTAAGTAAGAGAAATGTGTGGATTGAAAGAAAGCTTACTGTAGACTCCAGTCACTGACTTGTTGAAGCGGCAAGGGCCCATTGCCCAACAAAGGTCAGCATTCTTATAGATTAGTGTTAGTAGTTGATTTCAATAGTATAGATGTTAGATTAGTTGAATCTTAATTATTTCAGATGATAGTAGTATAGTTTAGACTAGGATTTCGATTATATGATTGTTTGGAGATGTTTACTTACTCTACTTTTCATATGTTATGTTTATGTTTTTATGAATTTGATTTGGTTTCATGGACATAAATGTTGGCAACAGTAGTCAAACATATTTTAAGGAGAACTAGTGAAGTTTACAACAACACATTGTGAACCACACAATACTCAGTATATTGACTATTGAACTACCCATGCTATGTCTTGATGATTGATGTGTGATTTCCCTTTCAGAAGTGTGATTGCATAGTTAGTTTTTTGGGTCAGATAGTAGAGTTGATCTGTCAAAGAACTCCATCTCATATTTTCATGTGCCATAATGGAGTAGATAGCCCCTCTGTGAAAGACAACCAATGTGTGTTTTGATTTGCTAGTTTGTTTTGTTTCCAGCATGCATAATCTAGAATAGTTCTATACTCATGACATTAGAATTACCTTTCTTACTGGTGTCTTTCAACTCTGTTGATTAGGAATCCTAGATTGATAATTAATGAGTGAATTATACTAAACATATAAGTAGCACACCATTTTGGCGTTGTTTTCGGGGAGTTGCAAATGGTAGGAAGTGATTTTTAGCTTAGATTATTTGCATAGTTTTTAAATGATTTTAAAGGCTACTTGAGGGAGGAGGATAAAATGTTTAAGACATGACTGAAGAGCCACGCGGCCACTAGAGTGGGGTTCTCCGAAGCCAAGTTTCCTTCTTACCTTCTAGATAGAATTAGGATTTCAATTCAGTTAAGAATCAAATTTCTATTTTATGCATAGATATAGAGATAATAAGGGTAGATTTGTAATCTCTAAAGATTCAAAAACAACCCCCCCCCCACTAATCCAACTGACATTGGTGCAGGAAAAATTCCACTAGGAGAAAGTTCAAGGAGAGCTAGCGAGGATCCAGAAGAAGAACCTAAAACAAAAAAATCAACATTGGGGCCAACAAAACGTGAATCTGCTGAACGTTCAGGAGACACACAAAATCCATTTTATGAACCATCTATCAGTGGAATGGAATAATAAGAAGGAAATGAAGCCACTGAGACTAAGACCTTTGGGTTTCCAATCTTGGATATTTCTAGAAACATCAGCATGAAGAATATCCCACTATCATCGTTACCCACTTTCAGAGGTATGTCAACTGAAGATCCAG
This sequence comes from Picea glauca, assembly GCA_000966675.3. Classification (NCBI taxonomy): domain Eukaryota; kingdom Viridiplantae; phylum Streptophyta; class Pinopsida; order Pinales; family Pinaceae; genus Picea; species Picea glauca. The sequence goes on along the minus strand of JZKD02S2071462.1, from coordinate 440,192 downwards.
ATTTATTTTTATTCGAGTTTGACATATTATGTAGAATCTATAACTACTCATATGATTCCCAAAAACTTAAGCTCTTTCCTGCTACAATGAAAGATTCAGAGTTATGATGGTTCATGAGCTTAGGAGAAAATACAATCCTCTCTTGGGATCAGATGAAAGACACATTTTTACTGAAATACCAAGAATATTGTAAGGATACTGCTAAAAATGACATTTTTAAAATGCAGCAAACAAAAGATGAAAGCCCTGAAGACTACTTAGAAAGGTTCTTATACAACTACCAGAAATCAAAATTATTCACCACAGAGCCAGCTGTAGTAAGAACCGTATTTTTGAAGGGTATTAGAGATGACTGCATAGAATTTTTAAATCTGTTAAGTTCAGGAGATGTGCACCAAAATCCTTTTGCAGAGATTGCAAATTACTGTAGAATATACTCAAGAGGACAAGCTAAAACAGGCAAAGCACCAAGAGATTATTTTAGCAGAAATACAAGACAAAGCTCAGGAACTGTCACCAGAATTGAGTTAGGAAACTTATTAGAGAACTTTAAAACATACATCTTGACCATAATCAATAACCAGTTAGATACCCTAAAATTGAAAAAGAAACCAAAAGAAGACATTGTTTTAGCAATCTTCTATCCTAGATGCCGAAAGAAGCATGGTGAGAAAGAATGTCCATTAAATGTCATATAAATATGTGGCCTGTGTACACTAGAGCACCCCACATCTGGGTGTCCAACTTTGCTTGAACTGCAAGACATGTATAGAGGAGGAGGAGTCTCACAAGAACAATCATACCCTTCTAGAAGACCTTGGAGAGAACAAAACCCCAATTCATTTTATGACCCTAATGCACAGTATCAACATAAAAAATGGGGTCCTTCCCCAATGACCTATCCATAATGGACACCTCAACAAGCTCAAACTCAACCTTGGCAACAAGGTTGGAGGAGGCATGTGTATGGGAATGCCTCTTACCATACATATCCACAATATCCTGCAAAAATTTCCCAATTACTACCTGGATTTAACCCACCACAGATGCAAGCTTTATCCCACCTCCTATACAACAACAATTTACAACCCCCTTGAACCCTAACCAGTAGCAGAAAGTACCTATAAATGCCAATCAACATCCACAAAACCAAGCTACCCAGAACCCTCTGAGACCAACAACAATCCCTGTCCAGCCAATCCCTAACCCCAATAATCGACCCACCCACCCTATGAAGAATACAGAAGTTCAAACCTTTCCCAACTATGAAATTCAACTACGATCAGGGAAAGTTGTAAATCAATCAAATCATGTAGTAATAATTCAGGAAGAAAATGATAATCATTCTGAGAAAGAAAACACTCAAACCACCCCTGCAGAAGAAGAAAATTTGCCTCCTATTCCAATCACTTCTCAATATGTATGAGTACCTCAACAAGTTAATATTCCACCCTACCTCAAAATACTATTAGTGAAGAAACCTAACCCACCCTTGCACAAAGATATAGAGGATGAATTACGAAAGGTATGTATAAAAATACCTTTGTTGTAAGCCATTAAAGATATCCCCATATATGCCAAAATCATAAGGTATCTTTTCCTTAAGAAACTAGGAAGGAAGAAGAAGGAACCCCCCTTTGTTCAGATGGTGGGGAAATTATCTGAATTTATTTCTGAAATTCCATACAAATATAATGACAATGGGAACCCAGTAGTCACTATTGAAATTAATGGTATTTCTTTACCAAACACACTCATTGATTTGGGTGCAGCAATTAATGTAATTCCTTTTGACACTATGAAAAAGCTCCAAATCAACCCGTTAAGACCAACCCAAACCATGATAGAGTTGGCAGATAAGTCAGACATTATCCCTGTCAGAAGTCTAGATGATGTCACAGTCACTCTAGCTTCTTGGGAATATCCAGTAGAATTTTTAGTCATCTATTCTAAATCATCATCCAAACTAGGACACCCTCTGGTTCTTGGTCGTCCTTGGATGGCCACATCAGATGCCTTTATCAGTTGTCGGTCTGGTGAGATGACTATATCCAATGGCACACATTGCCAAAAGTTTGTCCTCTTTTCTCCTACCCAACCGGCACAGGAGATACCTGTCTGGTTAGAAAACCCTTATGGAGAATAAGATTGCATCAGACCCCTGTTAACACTTGAACAGGTAAAAGGAATGCAAGAACAATCAAATGAATAAGTCTTAAGTTTATTTTTGGCTGATACAAATTGTATTGAATATCTGAGATCTTTTGCAGAGTTGTCACACATTTTCAGTTCCGAATTTCAACAAAATTGGCACCCTGTGTTATCACTAAAATTTCGTCTGCACAGGGCGACAAGAAATCCGCATCGTCAACAAAGGACTGGAGTCATTCATGGAACAGGATTAAATCCTCAGCATTGAAAAAGGGTCAAAAAAATATACAAATGATAAAAAATTCAAAGGCGCTTTATAGAACATGGGCGTGCGCGCGTGTGCGCGTAACAACATCGTATAAGGCGCGCATGCGCGCACAAGGTGCGGCTGTTGGGAAAAAAACCCGCGCGCCTGATAAACGACGCATTTATGAAATTGGTTGGCCTCCCAACCACTAATGGATCAGCTCCCAAGTCGATTTGACACCAAATTCGATCTCAATCTGCGTAGGGGGGCTGGTCAAAGACCTAAATGTGCCCTAAAGAGCCCCTTTTCACATTCAAAAGAGGTCACATAATGACTTAATTCATGGCTATAAAAAGCCATGAATGACCACCATTTTCTCAAGGAATTCTTTGTATTGTTATGCTGCTGAGATTGCTAAGGACTCATTCTTTGGCAACACACATTGTAGGCTACATTTC
>JZKD02S2071462.1:397018-423042 GCA_000966675.3 Picea glauca | reverse complement strand
TTCAAGTTATTATCTAAAGAAGCCGAATTTAAGTGGGATGATGAATGCCAAATATCTTTTGAGATTCTAAAACAAAAATTGTCAACTACCCCTGTATTAAGAGGACCAAATTGGTTCCTTCATTTTCATATCTGTACCGATGCCTCAGACATAGCTCTTGGGGCAGTTCTTAGACAAAGGAAAAATCAAATGCCTTATGCTATTTACTTTGTCAGTAAAAATCTGTCTCCAGTTGAAGTTAATTATACAATCATAGAAAAAGAATTGCTAGTTGTGGTCCATGCTATCAATAAATTTAGACATTATATTACAGGATATCAAGATTTGTACACACTGATCATTCAACCATCAAATTCTTAATGAACAAACCTGTAACAAATCCTAGAGTTACAAGATGGTTGTTATTATTACAAGAGTTCAATATCAACATTATTGATAGACCTGGTAAGGATAATCTTGTGGTTGATTTCTTATCTAGAATGATTCATCTGGAAGATAACGCACCAATAGAAGATAACTCTCCTGATGAATTTTTTTTGCTATTTCTACATTCACTCCTTGGTATGCAGATTTAGCTAACTATCTTGTGATAGGGAAGATGCTTTAGAAATTGTCTCCTAGAGAAAAACAGAAAGTAATCCAGCTAAGTGCAAACTACATGTGGCACGATGATTGTCTCTACAAAACATAACCAAATTTGGTAATCAGGAGATGTGTAAGGGAAGATGAAATTCATGATATTTTTCAAGCCTGCCATGATGGTCCTTGTGGAGGACACTTCATAGATAAGAGGACCGCTTATAAAGTTCTGCAATCTGGTTATTATTGGCCTCGTATTTTTAAATATGCTAAAACCTATGTATCTAATTGTGATGAATGCCAATGAATGGGTAAGCCTATTGCACAAGACCAAATACCACTTCAAGCCCAAGTAGTCATTGAGACTTTCGAGAAATGGGCATTAGATTTTGTAGGGCCCATTAACCCTGCATCTAAAAAGAAAAAGTACATACTTGTATGTACTGACTATGTGACTAAGTGGGTTGAAGCAAAATATTTACCAGTTGCAAGTGAACAATCAGTGGTATATTTCCTTTTTAATGACATCTTAACTAGATTTGGTGTACCTCGAGAAATTGTGACTGATCAGGGAACTCAATTTACCTCTAATCTAGTCAAAGTTGTTATAGAATAGTACCAAATTAAACACAGGAAATCTACACCCTACCATCCATAGGAAAATGGACAAGTAGAATCTACCAACAAAGTTATTGAGTTCATTCTTACCAAAACAATACAGCTACACCACAAGGACTAGGTTAATAGATTACTAGAAGCCTTATGGGCTTATAGAATCACCTGGAGGAATACAATAGGACATACACCCTACGAGTTGGTGTATGGGAAGCAGGTACTTCTCCCCATAGAATTCTAGATCAAAACCTTCATGACTGTAGTACAAGTTGGCATGAACTTGGATGAAGCCCAGCAACAAAGACTCTTGCAACTTAATGAGTTGGACGAAATCAGGTAGGAAGCACTTCAAAGAACCACCCTCATTCAAGAGCAAAGAACAAAATGGCATGACAAGTATCTCAAAAAGAAAAAATTTCAACAAGGAGATTGGGCCCTGTTGTATGACAGCGGATTCAAAAACTTCAAAGGTAAGTTAACTACTCGTTGGATGGGACCTTACGAAATTGAAAGTATCTATGATAATGGTGCAATTAGGATAAAGACAATTGACGAGAAACAAACACCACTACTTGTGAATGGTCACCGGTTGAGAATTTATAACAAACCCCTATCAAAAGAGGATTTTTTGACTCGTATACTACATAATTCAGATATGCAGGTGATCAGTAAGGAAGGAGACCTTCCTACTGATCCACATTGAATGATTGGTTTATTTTTAAAATTTTGTACATAGGTGTGGATTGTGTTTTGTTAATAAGCTGAAGGTAACAAGGGATTCTTACCTCCTTTTGTTTTACTTTCACATTTTATCTTTGAAAGTAGATTTCTATAATTTATTTGATCCTTCAAGAACTTTCTAAACATTAGTTTGTAGGCATAAAAAATGCTTTGTTCTGCTCTGGTACCAGAAATCCTGTGTCGGTCCGGTACCAGAAGTCTGTCCTTATATGGTACTACCAGGACACATCACCTAATTGACAAGGAATGCTACACAATCTTATGTCAATTAATATGAAGTATGAAGCCATGCAACAACCACTTAATTTGGAACCAAGAAGCCGAATGCAACATCAAATGGCAGCCCTTATGAAGCAATAATTTCTTTTGGTTCTGTTGTTGACTAAAGGGAAGTATCTTTAATTTATTTTGGTTCTGTTTCTAAAAGGAATAATTTTTAATTTCTTTCGGTTATGTTGCTTGACAAAGAAGACATAATATTTACCTATGATTGTTAAAAGAACCATGCTTAATCTACTTCAAAGTCTAGAGGTTGCTTTTATCTAGTATTTCAGCATGATTAAAGGGATAAAAACTATATTAGCCTACAAGTAACTATCTCACCCTAACTAGACTTCAATAGTATTCATTGGATTATCTTTTCTAAAGAGTAGCATATGAGTATATGAACACTCTCTGTCAAGGGAACACTAGGAAATATTTTATGGAAGAGGATGTATCAGTACCCTAAGGTAACTTTAGGTCATTCTCTTATGGACAAACTCAGACAAACTTATACATCTGGATCCAATGTGCAATACAAAAGTTTATTTTTCCTTCAGACAAATCTTTAAAGACATCCAAATAAAAGAATACACCTTCCAACCCAATACCATCCCAGCCTGTAAAAAGGTTTTCAGACGAGCCTCCCCTGTCACCATGCAAAATCACTCTTTAATAAAAATTGAAATAGGTGACTATGGACAAGAAGCCTCTGATGGAAAAAGGGTTTAAGAGACTAACCCAACGGGATACTGAACAGGTCTGCTGGCAGCGGGTACTGGTCTGTGGTATGACTAGGCAAACCCATCAGGGTACTGAACAAGCCTATTGGCAATGGGGCATTATGCCTGGGGAAGGGATGCCTCTCACTAATCATCACAACTACCCCACCGGAGTACTGAACAAGCTTGTTGGCAGTGGGTTTTGGTTGAGAAATGTCTCATCTATACTTGTCTGATTGAAAAATCCACTTTTGTCATCTAAAAGATGAACACTACAAGCAAATCTCATTGTTAAAATTTATGAGATACAACTCCAGATTAATAAACAAAGATAATTATTACAAGCAAATTTCCATTTGAGAATTAACCTAAGTCAACCTTATCGGTCTGACATCTAAAGCCTACATTACCTAAGAAGGAAAATTCTTAAGAGTGGAGCCCTAACTAGGGAGTCTAATCTACTTATACTGTGAAATTTATCCATAACATCTAATGATAGTGAATCTCTGAAGAAAGTTAGGTTGGATCTGTTCTTCTGGAAAAAATATAAAAACCTCCCTGTTTTCACTGCTGAATGCTACCCTTGTTAATAAGTCATCAAAAGAAAGGCAATTTCAATTTTTTAGGCATGTGATCATATGCTAGGTGATAAATGTRCTTTTGGAATTTGATTTGGTTTCYTTTCTCTTATCATMTTTTCTCCATTATGATACAGAGTGTTGAATCTTCTTGCATAAGGATATGCAACATCCTTGGCATGGGGGAGGGTCAAAGAGCTCCTTCAGAACTCTTTTTCAGACTCACATCTCATCTTTAGAAACCAACATGATCACCCTACAACCTTGCAAAACCAGACACAAAAGAAGATAAGCACAAAATAAAGAAGTTTCATGAAGTACAGGAAATTCCAGTACCAAGCTTCCAAAAAACTCCAGCCTAAAAAGATGAACTTTGACAATCTACAAGCTTCAAATAAAAAGGAAGTCGCATATTCTATGGGTATTGATCATACAATGGTAAAAGCAAAGGTAACATGGTATTATTTATTTTCCTTTGCTTATAAAACTACAATAGGTATGAAAATGTATACTAGATCTTATGACCTTAGTGTTAAAACCATGCACCTAACTTTCACTCCCTCATACCCATATGCCTAACCTTAATCAATCCTCTCATCACATAAGCACTTGAAAATGATTGAGGGAAAAATCACATCAAAAGTGTGAATATGAAGCATGTCTAATAATGATGATCCACAAACGTGCTTCATCCTTAAGGAAATCACGAACTTATCTTGTGTCATGAGCCATGATTCAACATCAAATTCACTGCTCAGAGGTCCAATCACCTATCCCAAACAAAAATGATGCTTCAACACCCAACGTTTCGTCCCCATCATTATGCTAACGGGCATAAATGAAATAACTTATCTAGGTGGCGAAGCCATCCAAATGAGCCTCATCTTGTCTTAATTTTCCTTTGCGACATCTTTTCTTAAACTCACCATTCGAATTAGCAATGCCATCACCATATTTTTTTTTCCATTACCAACTTTTCTCCAGTTCCGAGCTTACTCCTCCTTGCGATCTCCGATACCAAACCCTTACCCTCATCAACTGACTAAATCCTTGTGCTACAGCCCGATTTTTTTCTCACAATTTATAAATATGGTTGTAAGTAGACATGAACCAGTCTTCCATATTTATAGAGAGGCTGAGGAGTTCCAACTGTGTAGAGAGAAGTATGCTAGAGCGGGATGTATGCCATTTTTGGAGAAATTCACAGGCTGGCATGAGAAGGTATCTCACGCATTTATTCAGGGTTACGATGGAGAGATTGTGCACATAGGCAATCTGCAGCTAACAATCAATGAAGAAACCTTAAGGGAAGTCACAGGATTACCTAACAGAGGAGCCAAGTATTTCAAAGGAGTAGGAATCAACAAGGAAATGTGCCAACGATTTTTGAAAGAAGACCATCAGTACCCTGAATGGAAAAAGGGGATTCCTAGGAACTATATCAAGGAAGAATATCATCCAATGCTTGCTAGTCTTCAACGATTCCTCACTTGTGAGGGAAGGTATGATGTAAACTTCATATATCATCTTAGGCTTCTATTACACTTTGAAGGAGGCCCTGAAATTGATTTCCCATATTTTTTACGGATGAGTCTGAACAATATGGTAAGAGGTGTCAAATCCCTATCCAAAACTAAGAAGACTAGCATTTACCATTAAGGTCTTATTAAGATGTTAGTTTTACATGAAATCAAGAAGAAAAGGATTAGCTGGAAAATCCTCATCACTCAACACCTTCCCACAGAAAACAAGCCTGTAGAGGAAGCCCATCTTTCTCCAGAGAAAGATAAGGAACCTCAAAAAAAAAAGGGCAAGAAAGATAAGGTAACTCCATCATCATCTAGAACAGTGAGCCAAAATGAAAAATCTAGTAAACAAGCAGGGCCCTCTTCCAAAGTCAATAAGACTTTTAAAAGTCAAGAATCAAAAGGTAAAACCAAATTAGTAGAGGAGACTTCAACAGTAGCACTTGAGGAGAAGGGTCATAAGACAAAAACTATGAGGAAAGGGAAGAATAGCTCAGAAAATAAAAGTGAACATTCTATAGAACAATCCCCTATAACCATTCCACAAATAGAAAAGAAGAAAAGAAAGCCTATGAGCACCCCTGATCCAGTACCCCCTTATAAAAGAACCACAAGGATCATGGCAAAGAAATGAAAAGCAGTTGTCAGTCCTCATACACATGAAGATCCAATAGATCTTCCCTCCCCTTCTGAAGACCTATCAATCCAGGATGACATCTCTAGTTTGACCGAGGAACAAGTCACTATTACTTTATGTGGGATGAGGGAGGAAGTGGAAGAAAGAGAATGCATCCAGTTAGAAACAATGGAGTCAACAAGAACCTTAACAAAAGCACAGATGAAGAAAAAGATTGGGGAGATGAAAAAACAAAACCAGGAACTCAAACAAGAAGTGAAGGAATACTAACTATTGGACAGGTATATCAAAAAGGAAAATGAGCAACTGAAGGAAACCAACCAACAACTTCAAGATGAACATCAAGAGACTTCTAATAATCTCAAGAAGGTACTAAGACTCTTACAATAAATTAGGGTCATAAAAAGGGAGCTGAAAGCATAAGCCTCAACCATCAACATCATTGATCCATAGAAGTAAAGAATGGAGTCTCAAATTTTGAAAACTTTTGGGTTTGTTTAAGTTGCATGAGGACATGCAATGGTTTTGGCATGGGGAAATGTTGAGCCTCTAAATTGACATCCCCACTGCCCTATTATACTCCTCATCTATACCTTTTTGGCTTACCTAAGCTTGGATAAATGACAAAGAACACTACCATTAGCCATTGATGAGGTCATAAGGTAAGTATAATTAATTCATGCATTTTTGTGGTTTATTGAGCTAGGAGACTAAATGTTTCATGTACTAATGTTTTAATTTTCCATGTATAACCTTTGACCTCTAGATGAGTCCAACCTTTCTGTACCAGCTCAGCCATCCGATACTTATGCACCAGATTTCCACTGTCTGAATCTGGTACCATGCGCACCTTCCATTCAGATCCGGTACCAAATCTCACCTGTCATGATCTAGTACCAATGGTCGCATACTGTCACGATCTGGTACCAACCACTTGTGCACTATTCAGATCCATTACCATTTTCTGAATCTCACTTGTCAGGATTCGATACCAATATAGGAAGCAGAATATACCAAGTTTAGCTTCAGATCATACTAAAGATAATTGTTGGATGTTTGTTGAATCATTAAAGCTCTAGCAAGGGTATGATAAGCTTGTTTGTTTATTTCTTCATCCTCATACACTTCATGTCATGAGTATGAAGCTTAAAATATGTAACCGAATATATAAATTTGACAATTGACTGATTTGCTAAAATTTCACCTCCTTGTGTTTCACGACTAAGATTGTTTAAATAGTCATGGAAAGGATGGTCGAAGTAGTAAAGAGTTAGTATAATCCATCATGTGAAGCAGTGTTACATATTGTAGAACACATTCTAAGTTGAAGTTTTATAGAAGGATGTCATTTATTTCCATGTCTTGATCATTTATGAATGAATGTGAGTTGAGTTGTTAGCATAGTTTAATTCTCTGTTTTGAAATTTAAGTAAGAGGAATGTCTGGATTGAAACAAAGCTTACTGTAGACTCCAGTCACTGACTTGTTGAAGCGGCAAGGGCCCATTGCCCAACAAAGGTCAAAATTCTTATAGATTAGTGTTAGTAGTTGATTTCAATAATATAGATGTTAGATTAGTTGAATCTTAATTCTTTCAGATGATAGCAGTATAGTTTAGACTAGGATTTTGATTATACGATTGTTTGGAGATCTTTGCTTACTCTGTTTTGCATATGCTTTGTTTATGTTTTTATGAATTTAATTTGGTTTCATGGAAATAAATTTTGGCAGCAGTGGTCAGACATATTTGAAGGAGAGATAGTGAAGTTTACAACAACACATTGTGAACCACAGCATACTCAGTATATTGATTATTGAACTACCCGTGCCATGTCTTTATGATTGATGTGTGATTTCCCTTTCAGAAGTGTGATTGCATAGTTAGTTTTTTAGGTCAGATAGTAGAGTTGATCTATCAAATAACTCCATATCATATTTGCATGTGCCATAATGGAGTAGATATCCCCTCTGTGAAAGACAACCAAAGTGTGTTTTGATTTTCTAGTTTGTTTTGTTTCCAGCATGCATAATCTAAAATAGTTATATACTCATGATATTAGAATTACCTTTCTTACTTGTGTCTTGCAACTCTATTGATTATGAATCCCATATTGATAATTAATGAGTGAATTATACTAAACATATAAGTAGCACACCTCTTCCAATTTAAAACACCAAATTTTGAAAGAAAACCATGATTCTTCGTTAGCAGGCCATGTGGAGTTTTTCAAAATTTACTACAATATTAGCCAATCCTTCTTCTGGAAAGGTATGCGATCTAACATTTAGAAATATGTGGAAGAATGCGACACCTATCGATGAATTTTTTTTGAAACTATTGCTCATCCAGGTCTTATGCAACCCCTTCATATTCCAACCCAAAAATGGTCTGAAATATCTATGGAATTTATTACCGGTCTTCCTACCTCTGAAGGAACAAACGTTATATTTTTAATTGTCGATTGATTAACAAAATATGCCCAATTTGTTGGGATCTCTTCAAAGGCCAAGGATATCCAAGTTGTTGATAGCTATGTTAAAAACATTTTTAAACTTCATGGATTTCCCAATATTTTTAAAATATTTTACAAACAAAGTTTCCTCTTTTAGATGAAGAAGGAAGGTTAATTTTAATTCTTGAAGGCATCCTCTAAGTACAAACCAAATTCCTACGTTCTAAAAGATTTAATGAGTATCTGATCAAATGGAAGAACCTACCTGAAGATAAAGCTACTTGGGAAGATGAGGTGTTTATATCTAAACATTTGTCCTTTCCCATGCTTCGAGGACGAAGATTTTCAAGGAGGGATGCTTTGTAATATATATATTTTATAAATTATGTTTAAAACTAATTAAAACATAAAGTCATGTTCTTTTGCATAAAGAGATGTGACTTTACCCAATTATGTGTATATATACACATTTTGTACACTAAAATTTATCATCGAATAAAGAACATTATATGTTATTAAATACATTTATTTTTGCATTTGGCTTTCATCATTCCAGCAATGGTGGAAATGGCATAAGAAATCCCACGAGGATTATAATGTTTGGACACAATTTGTTTGGGACCTCTATCCATGCTTTGAAAAAGACACTCATTATTTGGGACCACTAACCAAGCTTAAACACACTCACACAATCAAAGAATTCATATCCTCTTTTGAACAACTAGCCATCCACAATGAAGGCATGTCTAATACCGTTTGAAAAGAATGTTTTATTAGTGATTTGCAAGAAGAGATACATGCACAACTCTTAATTTCTCATCCTACTACTTGGTTGGAAGCCTCTCAAAGAGACCAGGAAGCCCAAAAGGAGGTGAATGCTCAAATTAAAAAAAAAAAAAACCATTTATTCCCCATCTTCGTCCCACTATCCCCCCCGACCAATCCATCTTTGTCCTCTCCACTCTCAATATCCACATGTTAACTTGCGTTGAAATTGTAGAGTGCCAACTTAAAGGTCTCCTAATACGGATTATTTTCGGCACGAAATGAGAGAGGAGATATAATAAAGAAAATGTACAGAGATATATTAGATATCCAATAATAATAAAAGAGATATATCAGAGATATAACCATAAACATAGAGATACAACAATACACAATTTCTATTAATGAGCGAAATGTACAAAACTATAGAAATACAGAGTGAAAGACTCGCTAGAATGGTGGCAGGTTATCTCTGAGAAGAGATGTGATGGATATGCTCATTCAAAAGAAGATTATTTTTACAATGAGGTTCCAAAATATTTTTTAACTTATATAAAATCCAAAACCCTAATCCCGGAAGATGAAAATCCAATAGTTTTGTGGACCCCGTTTTGGGTAGTTTGATGTATCAACTTCTCGGGGGCGTAACTTTGGCATACGATCTTCATTTGGGGTGCATGATAGATCGTTGGAAAGGTATCGATGAATATTTTCATTTGGGGGGCTCAATTAAATCCTTTGAAAACAATTGAGGTTCTCGATCATGAAAAAACGTTGTTTAGGCCCTCAAAATGACCCTGGAAGTTTAGGACCCCAAAAAATGCTAAAAATAGTAAATTGTCAACAAATTGCTTTGAGCTAGTTGAAATAGGTGGGTGGCCACCGATATCCACCTAGTTCAATATTCCCTCCTTAGGAAGAAATTGTCTCCATTGCATTGAGTTCCTGGGGAAGACGGGAAAGTGTTTGTTGAATCTGAATTTTGGTGAGTTGTTAGCCTTGTTGGAGAATTTGCATTGCTTAGCTTGTTGAAGACTATCACGAACCTATTGTTGGAGAGATTGAATCTATTCAACCAACCTGTTGTATATTGGCTTGACTGGGGAGTGTGTAGGTACCATTGCAGGTGAACAAACAATATATTATTTCTCTTCTACAATCTACTTCTGTTGGAAAGAAGGGTCTTGGGCCAAGGCTGCAGTGGTTGTAGAGTCCTTATGTTCACCTTTTGAATATATTGTGAAGAGGCTGAATTTTGGAGTATGAGAGATTACCTTGTGGCACTTTTTTTGTGGGACATTAGTCAGAACTACCTCTGGTATCCTGTAGATATGACCTCCCAAAGTAACAATGAGACTACAGGGTCAAGACTCATAAATATCATGGCGCTTCCACATATATGGCTTGCCCACAAGAGAATCACATAAATCCAATGAGGCAACATCACATAATACCTCATCCTTGAAGGGTTGGATGTTGTATGGCAATAAACACTATTGGCTAACACAAAGATCTCATCCCTAGCGAAGCCACCCGATGTTGTATGGTTGTGAGTGTGGTGTTGTCAACAATCTCAACTATTTGATGACCTCTGTTGAGATGAGGTTCTTATGGCCAATAAAATGAAGCAAGGTCCCCTTCAACCACATCTGTGAATGAAAAAGGAGCTCCCCCTCTTTAGGGTCTGTTGGTTCTTCTGGTTGAATTATTGTGGTCGCGACAACAGCAGTGGGGTCTACGTCAATGATCTGTCTTCTCCCGTTATTTTATGAATCAGATTCTAAATCAGGGTTTAGCTCCTTTTCTTTGATCTCGGCCACTAATGATTTTTTTGAGAGACATTCATCAGTGTTGTCCCAAGGGATTTTGTGGAAATCACACCACTTTCCAGTTTCCTTCTTCGTCTTTTCTCTACCCTTATTTTCATGTGGCTTGGACTAGTTTTCTGAAGGTTGGTTGTTAGGGCCATATTTACCATACTTTGGTTGTTGAGGATTTGCAGACCTGAACTCCCGTTTGTTTTGGTGTCTAAATTTCATCTCGATTTTGACAGCATATCGATAGGCAGCTCCCAGTGATGAGATGTCTAGGAAATCCATTTTGGTTTGGATGTACCTATGTAGAGCCCCATGGTATTTCGGAACCAGATGTCGCTCGAAGTCTTTGATACCCAGCTTGGTGTGCAAGGTATGGAAAGTATTTATGAATTCTGGCACTATTTGGCCCCTCTCTTTCCATAGTGTGGTCCATCTCATGTACTGGTCATCATAGTTCCCAACAGGGTAATACTATTCCTTGATCGCATCCACAAAAAAATCGCAAGTGGGCTCGACTCCATATATTCTAGACTCCTCTGTGGAGCTTTTCCCCCAGTAAGTTTCCCACCAATGTTTGACATGGGGGAGAGCCTTAAGGAGTGTGAAGGTGATATTTTCCCTATTGGAAAAATTGTGAACAACGAAATAACCTTCTAGCAGATTTAACCATTTTTCTAGGGCATCTGCATCGATCTGACCTTCAAATACAGAAATATAAAAATTAACTTGTACCGTGAAAGGAGAAGTGCCTCCAAAGTGGAAAATTGATGAATATGTTCTCGTTTTTATCGACAAGCATTGAAGGATGTGGGAAAATTTCTCCATCATTTCATCCCTCTATTGTGTGAGAGCTTGCTCAAGCAACAAATTAATAGAATCTTCTGCTCTATCATATTTATTTTCTTCCACCATGGAGGTTTTATTGGGCATGTGTGAGTGATTGTCCTCAAGACAAACAATCTCTAAACCTATCTTGCTATACTCGGACCTCGTCGAGGACATGTACTGAAAAATGATCAAAAGCAACCTGCTCTGATACCACTGATCCGGATTATTTTCGGCACGAAATGAGAGCGGAGATATAATAAAGAAAATGTAAAGAAATATATCAAATATCCAATAATATAACATATATATATATATAACCATAAACACATAGATACAGTGATACACAATTTCTATTAATGAGCGAAATGTACAAAATTGTAGAAATATAGAGTGAAAGACTCACTAGAATGGTGGAAGCTTAGCTCTGAGAAGAGATGTGACAGATACGCTCATTCACAAGAAGATGATTGTTACAATGAAGCTCCAAAGGTTTTTAAGATAAAAAAATCCAGAACTCTAACCTTGGAAGATGACAAGCCAATAATTTTGTGGACCCTATTTTGGGTAGTTTGGTGTATCAACTTCTCGGGGGCGTAACTTTGGCATATGATCTTTGTTTGGGGTTCACAATAGCTCGTTGGAAAGGTATCAATAAGGAGATTTATTTTGGGGGCTCAATAAAATAATTTAGTTATTATTGAGGTGCTTGATCGTGAAAAACGTTGTTTAGGCCCTCAAAATGGTCTCGAAAGTTTAGGACCTGAAAAAATACTAAAAATAATAAATTACCAACAAACTATTTTGAGCCAATTAAAATAGGTGAGAAGTCATCAATATCCACCTAGATCATATCCATCCTCTTAACAAATTTAATTTCCTATAAGTTTAACTTCAATAAATTTTACAGTTGTAATCAAACTATAAATGATTACTTCTAAAGAGATGATGACCCTATTATGGGGCAATGTCTAAGTTCTAGTTAAAATATAACTTGTATATAGTTCAACGTTGTTACTATTGTCATCCACTATTATATACATTGATATTTAATTATGAGGAAGATGTGTTAAAGGGAGCTCTAACTAACTAGATATTGGATTTAGAGGAAATCCTAAAATATTATATCTAGACATTCAAGTATATAGAAATTTTATTTTATTTATATATAATTAAAATGGTTTTGCATATTTGACGGAAAGTTGACGAGCCTTACATCTATCTCATAATTGTATATATAAATAATTCAACATAACTAAATAACTTATTGCATATGTTTTATTTCTCTTTTTTATATTATTGGTATTTCTCTTTTTATTTTATATATTATTGGTATAATCTTTTTTATTTTTAAATATATTTTATGATATAAGAAAATATATTATTTAAATATCAAAATGAATGAAATAATATATTAATAATTTAAAATTCCATATTAATTATGTTGAAAAGATCTCAAGTCTACGAAAATTGATGGACGAGGACACAATGTAACATCAATGGCCAAAACTTCCTTATGATATTGCTAAACTATTTTTAATAAGGCCACTTTATAAACAAGTTCATTGGATGTAGATTGGGTGGTTGGGAGGAATGGTTGCTACCCTCCCCACCCAGGTTCAATTCATTGTAAGTGACATGTGATGTCGTTAAATGGGTCTATATGATGCTCTTGTTGTTGAGCCCCCTATATTCCGAAAATGCTCGCCCTCCCCGTGTTCTCTCACGGATTTCAGGGGGGGTTTCCGTGGAGATAGCTAGTACCGGTTTTCGATGTCGTGAACCACATGTAAAAAGAAAAGAAAAAAATCCACTTTATAAACATAGTCCAATTTAACACTTTAAAAAAAGATAACATAAATTTGGAGGTGGGGTGATTTACAAAATCTTATTATATTATCGTCAAATGTCAACATCAAGTACAAGTGTGCACAAGTCTAAGTACTTATAATAATTTGAATCATATCGTTGTTGAGTTTCATCTGCAAATACAAATGTGGATGATTCAAAATGCTTGTAATAAATTTGAATTTGAGAAACGGGAGGTGATTTATACTAATAAGGCCATTTTGTAAACAGTCTCAAGAAGATCTGTAACTTAACACTTAAAAAAAATATAATATAAATTTGAGAGAGGAGGGGTGATTCACATAATCCTATTTTATCATCATCAAATGTCAACATCAAGAATAAGTGTGCACAAGTCTAAGTACTTATAATAACTTGAATCATATCATTGTTGAGTGTCGTCTACAAATACAAATGTGGATGAGTCAAAATGCTTGTAATATATTTGAATTTGAGAGAGGAGGGGCAATTTACATTCATAAGGCCATTTTGTAAACATAGTCTCAAAATGACCTGTAATTTAACACTTTAAAAAAAGATAATATAAATTTGAGGGAGGAGGGGCGATTTACATAATCTTATTCTATTATTATCTAATCTCAACATCAAGTATAAGTGTTGTTGGCCCTTGACCAAGTTTTGAGGAACACTTGGTCATATTTGACCGTTTTTGGACTTCGACGGCTTGTCAAAGATGGAGCGCTAGGTGAAGTAGAGATCACGGGATCTCGATCCACTTTTGGGCCCTTTTAGGGTTGTGGGTTAATGTAATGGGAAAGGGATGTCGGCCCGTGGGTTTACCCACGATTAGGCCCACTTTTGTAATGTATAAATAGAAGGATAGACAATGTAAGAAGGAGTAGATATGATTGCTTAGTGCAATTGGTAGTGCATCTATGTGATGTTGAATAAGTGTTCTATGTGAACTGTGTGAGGCTTGCAAGGCTAAGTGCAAGTTACTGTGAGGTTGCTATAGAAAGATAAGTGATATAATGCAAGGAAGAAGGATCTAACGAGCTGCACAGATCTTTTTTCCTATGCAAAGAAGGGTTTTTGGAGGCTTTGTGCTTGTAACAGATTGAAGATGATAATAAAAAAGAAGATCTTGTGGACGTAGCCCCAGGGTGGGGGTGAACCACGTAAATATGTGTGTTATGATTTGTTCTTTGATTCAATGTGTTTTTGCTTATGCTATGTGCTTTGGTATATCCACTTAGGCTCTGTGCTTCCTAGATATATATGATTGTTAGATATAATGTGTATGAGGTTTCTTAGTGTTGATCTACTAGATCTGATCTGGTTTACTATGGTTAAGTACTGAAATACTGTATATCTAAGTGTACACCGCGATGCTCTCTGCTATATGCGAAGTAGAATAAGGGTTGAATATTGACGAATGATCAATGCTAAGTGCTCTGTAAATGATATAATCGCAGATCTGTGTCCTAGCTAAGGTTGCAGACACCTGAGTCTTGCAACCACCCCTGCCTTTACCTCAGGTGAGACTTCATGTTGTTTGCAGGTGTTGCCGAAAGGGTTGGTAGTTAGGGCTTTTTTGGTGCGCTCTTGAGCATTGAACCCTGGGTCTGCCCCTGTCCCAACAAATGGTTATGTTGCCAAGACTTGAAACTGGGATTGTTGGGAACTAAGGAAGAAGAAACTTGGTGCAAAATAAATCTCTGAGCGTATATCTATTGCCCTAGTGCACATCTTTTTACCCGACTTGTGAAGCTTTGTGCTAGGAATAAGGTCAGATATGAAGAAAGGAATATCAGATCTAAATAAAATAAGCAAGATCTGAATGCTATGTGCTCTAAGAAAAGTAAAAGTGGAAATTTCTGAAAGAAAGAGGTCAAATCCACAGAAAAGAGGTAATATCTGTAATCTTTGTGCTCTAATAAAGGTAAGAATAGTCAAAATTTCTTATATCTGGAAGCTTTGTGCTCTGTAGAAGTAAGATAAGTGATTTATTTTTTTATTTTTTTTCTAGAGCATGGATCTAGGTATGTTTGATAGATTCTATCCTAGCTTAAAAAGTAGGGCATTAATAGATGAAAGAAAGTTTGATATGAATAGATCTGATAAGTATAATGATAGATATGTTATACCTATGCATAGAAAGAATGTCTGGACTAACAAATGGATGTAGGATCCTAGAAATATTTTTTTGCAGGTTAGCTATCACAATTCTAGTGCACAGTACAAAAGAGGTTTGGGATCATTTAAAAGAAAGTGAGGATTAATCTTATGTTACAGTTGCAGAAAACGAGGCCATCTAGCTAAGGAATTCCCTGGTACAAGACCTAGTTGTCTCTGCTGCAAAGCTAGAGACCATGAGGTATTGGATTGCCCTAGAATGATCGCTAAGCTTGAAAGGATAAATCTTAATCAAGAAGACCATAAGGTAGATCCAGAAAAAGAAGAAACCCAACAAGAATCATAGAAAGTATTAATACAAATGAAAGAAACCATGAAGGAACATAAAGATTTCCGATTACCACAGATCGTCAAAGAAAAGGAGAAAGTCAAAGCAAGAATAGGGGACTTCGACATTGACTGTATTATTGATGAAGAAACACAAGTGAAAATTATGCCAGAAAGAACTTGGGAAGCTATAAGGAAGCCTGCCATGACTCCTTTGTTGGGAGGAATAGGATTATTCATAGGAAAACTGATGATGTTATGTGGAAAACTCGCTCAGATACCTATGATAGTTAATGGAACTTCGACAAATAAGATTTTGAGATTATCAAATTCATTGAGGACAATGCCCCATTTACTATACTACTCGAAAAACCTTGGATTGAAAGAGATCAAGCCAGAAAGAAGGAAGAAGAAGAGGTTTTAGAACAATAGAGACAAGAGTTAAAAGATTTCATGACTAAAAGGATTGCACAGTTGATAGAAGAACAAGAGAACCGCTCAAATCCATTTGACACTAGAAGCCCAGATGTTGAGGCCAAAGCTACACAAAAGGCTAAAATTTCTACCCCAGACAAAGAAGAAGTGATATACCTAAACCCTAGGAGAGAATATCACCAGCATGAAGTTACCATGTTCGAGGAAAATAAGAATCAAAATGAGAAGAGAATCACTGAGACAAAGCTCACTGGAAAGAAGGCTAGAAAGCTAAGTAAGAAGAAGGATAAGATTGAAAAATTACAGAAGATCCCAGAGGGTACCTTGCAGCAAGACACTTTGCAGAATTGGAGCTTCGTCGGTATATCAAAACAATGACATATGCCACTTTGCCGAGGAAAAGTAATATAGTCATTGGAAGCCAATATAACCGTTCGAATGTCGCTCCGAACGGGTCAGAAATCATTTATGGCTCACCACTAGACTGTTCAACCACACCATAATGGACAACACATAAGTTAATGCAGCCTCATATCCGTTGCAAGCAAATCGTTGCTAAGTTTCCCTACTTAGTACGTCGTGCCACGCACTGAGAATACTTTTTGCTAAGTGAACATTTGAGCCCTAAATATGAGATTACTTCACCCTGTGATCATTTCCTTGTTCCCATACCGTTCACTGTAGTCTCTGAAATCATTTCACACTAGAGCTAGTTGACCCAAGCTTGTATGTCAGACGAGCTCAACACTGTTGAGAAAGTAGTTGAAGAAGTTTTGATTGAATTAATGACTAAGAGAGTCATGTCGGAGTGAGGATTATCTACAGGAGTCTAAGCATCGTCAACAAGAGGACTCCAAGCCTCCCTTTCCACTTCTCGCGCTAGTCCATCCTGGCCGACCAGTGAGAAACGGACCAAGCAAAGGGATGACATTGAAAATCCCAAGCTTACCCCACACATTCTACCTACTTACTTACCACCTCTAAGAGGTGCCATCAACCATGAAAGTGTACCTCAAGACTTCGAGTACACTTTGATCACCACGTACCTTCCGAAAGGGGTGCGCGCAGTTCGTGTTGACCAGGATAAACTCGCAGCACTGAAATTTAGTGATTTTAACCTTGGATATCGTAAATTTTACAGCATGTTAGCCCCGCATAAGTACTTAACCAGGACTAAAGGAAAGAATTCTAAGATTTTCCCGCAATCATGGACCCAGAACCTCGCGCAGTCCACACTACTTAATGTAATGAAGATCCCGCACTTCGGCAGACACCAAAAAGTCAACGTATGCATCAAGTTGTTGTTGTCCTACTACCATAGAGGATACTTATGGTTGGACTGCCGCATCACTGTGGATCTGACCCTGATCAATCAGATCATGGGACTTAGTATGCAAGGCCTTGATCCATAAGAGTTTTACCATGGAAAAACCTCAGACCGAGCACTAGTGCAGAGGATAAAAGAAACTTATGGAGATGTCAAGAAAGGCACGTGAGGATACAAGGTAGCCTCTTTCTAGAGTGGCACAGTGCGCCTTGTCTGTCAGCTAGTCGTGGGCATGCTAGTTCGCAAGAACAGACCAACACAAGTGATTGGATTCGTAGTTGACCTCGCTGGGAAGTGCACCGAGGGACTAGAGATGAACTGATCACAGTACCTTGTAAACCAGCTAGAGCTTGATTGCAGAGAAACGCAAAACCAAGGGTATGAGTTCCACTTTAGTTGGTTGCTCATACTAATCGCTTTCATCACTTGGGAGCTACCATAAGGTGCCACTTTTCCGGAGATAGAACCCTTTGAACCACTAGTCATGAAGTTCTGTACGTTGTGGTACTCCAGCGACATTGTTGGGTATGTGTTATATTCTTTGCATGTGTGTGTGTGTGGGTGCGTCAGATACAACAACTGCATCTGACGATCCCTAGCGTATTTTGCTATTTTTAGTTGATTTGTAAATTAATCCCGGATTAATGGATTAGGGTTTTGGTATCTACGGAATACCTAAAAACATTGTATATATTGTATGGCGAATGGTGAAATTCGATATAATGAAAATAAGAAAGGTTTTCTCGGTTGAGGGTTTCCGGTAAAAATCTTTGTGTAATCTGTGTATGAGCCATTGATTAATTTCTATATTGCTTAAGAATCTATATGCATTGCTTTACTTTGCAGGTTTAAAACTTACAGACATGAACAAGCAATGGCAGTCCAATGCCGTCTTCCACGCCTATTACAACCAATTGAAGAATGAAATCCAGTATACACTGCGCCTCACCCCAAACACACTTCATAGGTTTAGACCTTTGATAAAATTCAATGAGGACCTCCACTTCACCTATATCACAATGCGTGCTGATGAGCACAAAAGCCAGCTCCATTCGTACTACAAGTTGACAGAAGAAGAATTGGAGCAGATTACCAAGGAATGGTCGGCGAACCTCCTTGTTGCAGTGGACCCTGCAGAAATTTATGACGTGGATAGCCCTGAAGCTATGTCAGATACACCTAGACTGAGCAAGACTAATAAGGATGATGGATTTCAAGATGGCACATCCATGAAGACTACTTCGATCTCACCTACGTAGGGAGGTGATGGTGAAGAAATAGGTGGTACAGAAGTTGAACAAAACAAAGGTGAGGTTACTTTGCCTAGAGAGGAGGAGGATCCCTCCAAGAAAAGGAAGATTACCCCACCAAAGCCCTCATCTCGAAAGAAAACTAGGGCCACCCAGACTACGTTTAAGACTACCCTCACACCAGACTTCTTAATCGTTGCGTTGAATGATGATTCATTAGAGATCGTATAAAAGAAAGAAGTGAAACAGGAGGAGGTATTCAGCTGAATCAAGGGTGAACTTCAAGAAGTGCAGTAGACACTCCAGTCCAGCCGAGTAGTTTCTACTGCATCCTTGAAAATTGGAACAGAAGGAACAGACGATGAGCCCACCCAATTACACCAGATCATCGATAAAGTCAAATCTCTCCTTCGACGAGCTCAAGAAGACACTGTGCAATCCACCCAGGCTTTGACACAAGTACAGAGAGAACTTCTAGAAAAATAGAGTAAGACAGAATAGGAAAATCTTTCCCTACAAGCAAAGTGGGATGAGGAAAAAGTACAGTTACAGCAGAGCAAGGACCATTTTCTAGCAGAGCAACTTGAAGTACAGGAAAGGGTTCACAAAGAACTTCACTCTGTGACGGTCATAGAAGTGACGATTGAAGAACATGTCCCACAACAGGTGGCACAACTTGAAGAAGTAATCCAGCAACTTCAGCAGTGCATCACCGATCTGGAACTTCGTACCGTGCCCGAGACTGCTCAAGAAATAAGAGACCTAAGGGAGTCAACTACCCATAGCACAGTTGGTCGATTAAAAACCTTTGCCTTGGAATGTAAGTAGCTAAGTGCTAGAAGCACCCAGACTTATGAGAACCTTACATAGAATCCAGAGTTGCAGGCATTGGAGGCAAGGCTCCAAGAAGCAAAGTAGCACGCAGATACGCTATAGGCGCAACTGAAGGCCTTAACCCCAGTCGAAAGAATGAAGAGATTTCCAGAACGACCCACTGCCCAACAACATGTACACACACTGCAAAGTAAAGTGATGGAAGTCTCCCAACGACTTCAACCAATCCAAAAAAAGGCATGCCAACTATTCACTGAAGTTGAAATCTAGGGAGTCGAGCTTGAACATGTTGTCATCACCGTAGAACAATGCCTAGAAGGGCCAGTAAATGACATAGTGATCCAGGAGTTCACTGAGAAAGAGGTTGTCTCACTATAGAAGGTCAAAGTAGCTCGATCCAAGCTTGAGGCATTCGAGGCAGAATTGATCAGACGAAAGTGACTCAGGACGAGTCACAGGTGAGTGTTGGGGGCATGTTGGCCCTTGACCAAGTTTTTAGGAACACTTGGTCATATTGTACCATTTTTGGACTTCAACATCTTGTCAAAGATGGAGTGCCAAGAGAAGCAGAGATCACGGGATCTCGGTCCATTTTTGGGCCCTTTTAGGGTTTTGGGTTAATGTAATGGGAAAGGGATGTCGGCCCGTGGGTTTACCCACGATTAGGCCCACTTTTGTAATGTATAAATAGAAGGATACACAATGTAAGAAGGAGTAGATATGATTTCTTAGTGAAATTGGTAGTGCATCTATGTGATGTTGAATAAGTGCTCTGTGCGAACTGTGTAAGGCTTGCAAGGCTAAGTGCAAGTTACTTTGAGGTTGCTATAGAAAGCTAAGTGTTGTAACGCAAGGAAGAAGGATCTAGCGAGCTGCGTAGATCTTCTGTCCTATGCAAAGAAGGGTTTTTGGAGGCTTTGTGCTTGTAATAGATTGAAGATGATAATATAGAAGAAGATCTTGTGGACGTAGCCCCAGGGTGGGGGTGAACCATGTAAATCTGTGTGTTATGCTTTGTGCTTTGATTCAATGTGTTTTTGCTTAGATATATATGATTATTACATCTGATGTGTATGAGGTTGCTTAGTGTTGATCTACTGGATTTGATCTGGGTTACTATGGTTAAGTATTGAAATACTATAGATTTGAGTGTACACCGCGATGCTCTGTGCTATCTGCGAAGTAGAATAAGGGTTGAATATTGACGAATGATCGATGCTAAGTTCTCTGTAAATGATATAATCACATATCTGTGTCCCAACTAAGGCTGCAGACACTTGAGTCTTGCAACCACCCCTGCCTCTACCTC
Source organism: Picea glauca (assembly GCA_000966675.3). Taxonomy (NCBI): domain Eukaryota; kingdom Viridiplantae; phylum Streptophyta; class Pinopsida; order Pinales; family Pinaceae; genus Picea; species Picea glauca. The sequence goes on along the minus strand of JZKD02S2071462.1, from coordinate 402,096 downwards.
GGGTGAGACTTCATCTTCTTCGCAGGTGTTTTCGAAAGGGCCAGTAGTTAGGGCTTTGTTGGTGCACTCTTGAGCGTTGAACCCCGGGTCTGCCCCTGTCCCAACAAGTGTGCACAAGTTTAAGTACTTATAATAACTTAAACCATATCATTATTGGGTGTCATCTGCAAATACAAACATGGATGAGTAAAAAAGATTACAATAAATTTGAATTTGAGATAGGAGGGGCGATTTACATTAATAATGCAATTTTGTAAACATAGTTTCAAGAAGACCTATAATTTAACACTTAAAAACAAGATAATATAAATTTGAGGGAGGAAGGGTGATTTACAAAATCTTATTCTATAATCCTCAGAGGTCAACATCAAGTATAAGTGTGTATAAGTGTGGACATGTATAAGTACTTATGATAACTTGAATCATATCATTGTTGAGTGTCATGTGCAAATACAAATGTGGATGAATCAAAATGCTTGTAATAAATTTCAATTTGAGAAAGGAAAGGTGATTTACAAAAACTTATTATATCATCGTGAAATGTCAACATCAAGTATAAGTGTGTGCAAGCCCAAATACTTATAATAACTTGAATCATATCATTATTGAGGGTCATATATAAATACAAATGTTCATAGTCAAACTTCTTATAATAAATTTGATTAACTTATATATATTTTCATATAAATGTAATTTTCCTATACTAACCCACAAAATATTTTATATATATATATATATATATATATATATATATATATATATATAATTTATTCAATGTACCACAAATTTTTATTCTACATGTTGTAGCAACATATCTAAAACTATTTTTTGGTTTAATTGTTGGTCTTTAATGTAAGAAATGTTTTATATTTTCTACGGTTCCCTCTTATTTATTGGAAGATGTTGTCTAAACATCTTATGTTTTAGTCTTTTTCATCGAAATACGAAAACATAAATCTGGACGAAATTGTAATTTAATATTCTTTAAATTTCATTTTTGAATGCATAAATGGATTCAATGTGTTGAAAAACCCTTGAAGCACTCGAATTATACAAACTTAGCCACTCAAATCTGTAAATCCAACAATTTCTCACAAGATTTCGAGCAAAATGAAATAAAAAAATATCCCTTAAAAAAACAAAACATAGAACATTTAGACTAAATCAAATGCAATTCACATCTACTATGTTGCCATCACATCCATCTTTCTTACCTTCTCGCCTTTGTCATACTTTAAATAAAAAAAATTATATTATTGTTATTCTAAAATAATATTCTCATTTTTTATATTTTTGTATTTTCTTCAATACATCCAGGGTTAAATAAAATATTAAATGAGGCAAGTGAGATAATCCATGTATACCAACAATGCATGTTCTTGATTTGTTTTTGTTTTTAAGTTAAAGAACATAAAGAAACTTGCTCGTATTTTAAGAACTAATTTTAGCTAATGGTATTAGTCCATATATACGACAACCTACATTACATTTATTATTTGGGTATTTTATTATCCCAAGCAAGTATTTTATATAAGAGATATATTTTCCCAATTTTTACTCAAACTATTTAATCAAAGTTACTCACTTTCAAACAAGCGCTATCATTTCATTACTTAGGAGTTTGTATGATTAGTACAAAAGGATTCGGTTGATTTAAAAATTGAGAAAATAAAGAAAACAACTCCATGATACTCATCATTCTTTAACATGGACAATAGTGAGGATGAAATTTATATTACATTTAGACCAACAAAGACTTTCCATAAGGAATATAAGGAATCATTAAAAGTCTTTCATGATATTCCATTTTATATTTAAACCTTAGCACGATAAATATACTAGTAAATGATAATGGTGTGAAGTTAAGTAAGGCTATGTTTTATCTAAATACAATATTATATCATAAAATTGTTAAAAATACATGTTTAATTTAAAAAGATAATGAGTTTTGAAAGATATTTCAAAATTAAAATGAGATGTTGTCTTCATGTTAAAATATTTGGCCTTAAAAGGAATAACTCTGTAAATTAAAAATCTTCGAGAACTATGTAGTGGGCGATATAATTTACTATTATCACAATTTATAGTTTTTAGCCTTTGGGATACCGTTCTTCAAAATTATTCCATCTTTCAAATAGTTAAAGATTATAAACATATTCATGTAGTAGTAAAATTTTATAATTGTAAAAAATAGCTCTGATAATCTGAAACCCTATGCACACACTTTTAGGTTGTGGTTTTCTTTTAGTGATGGGCCCAAACTCTGGAGGGGGATCTCCCCCCTCTGGATCATGAGGTGGTGGTCTTTTAAGCTATGGTTTCCTCTCTAAAGAAATATGTGAAATCCTAGTCGATTTGTTTTGTCAAGAAAGTTGAGAACATTCCATAGGTTTAGTTGTTTCCCTCTTCTTCAAGGCTCAAGGCTCTAGCTTTAGTGGAAAGATGCCTTATTGGCTAGTTTACAGGAATTTGGCCATCCCCCTGAACAATGGTTAACTGGAAACAAAAGAATTGGTAGGTTCTGATTAAAGGGCAGATGACTCATTAATTCTATGGAAGAGATTTTTGCTTGAAACCAAGGAAGACGAGGATTTAATCTTAAAGAATGGACCTTATTTCTTGGCCCCTGGGGAATGTACTTGAATAGATAGACCCATGTTTTCAACTTGGAACATGATGTGCCATCAACAATGTCAGTATGAGTGTGACTCTCTCACCTATCACTCCATTTTTGGGGAGATGCTCTCTTAGAAATATAGGGAATGCTCTTGGGTGATACAATGACAAGGCCAAACAAAAGGAAAGAATGTTTGCATGCACCCAAATCTGAGTAGAGGTAGACCTATAAAAAGGTATTCCAAAAGCTATCCTCCTAACTTTGGACAAATAGCATCGTGAATTGCCTCTAGACTCTAAACAACTACCCTTCAAGTGAAATTCATATCATGAATACAAGCATTTTACTAAAGACTACAAGAAAAATAGTTCACAAATACCTTAGCTAGTGCCTAACAAAGAGGAGTAGTGGAAAATGATAAAGAACAAGAAAAAACCCAATCTTGAGTGGAAAGTCCCTTAGCACCATCTAGATCTAAATCTTCTAGGTCTCAACCTCCATCCAAAGGTAACTCTTCAAGCTTATGTTATGATCTACCCTTTAAATCATCAATCCAAAAATGGAATGGGAACCTCCCAATGCTTCACAATAGATTTGAAATTATGTCCCAAGAGGAGCAAGTCCCCTCAATGGAAACTATGGAAAACCCCTCTTGGGATTCGGCTATAATAATCACACCAACTATAGAGCAACCTTTAGTCCAAATAACAATGCTCCCTCCATTAGAAGATGAAGATTGGGTCTCAGACATATTAGAATAGATTGACAATATTCATGAGCAGTAGCGTCCTCTCTTTGGAACCAACACAAAGAATAAAACACAAATGACAACAAAAGAAGAGGAGAAGGGAAGACCCACAAAAAAATAAGAAGGAAGATGACAAAAGAGAAAAGGGAAGAAGGAACATATAGTGACAAAATGATGGGGACATAAACGACCATAACCAAATACCTATAATTAGTAATAAGATATGTCTAGACCCCTAGATAAGGTGTGTCATCAAAAAGTGGAAGCCAAAAACCATGTTCCAAATAATGAACATCATCTCTTGGAATTTTAGGGGATTAGGTAGTAGAAACAAAGAAGCATCCTTGAAGTACCTAATAAAAACCAAATAACCTACCATTCTTCTACTCCAAGAGACCAAAATGGAGGAATAATAAGCTTTGAAGACATGCAAGAAGTAATGGTGTTTCAGTGAAGGAGTGGTGGCGAGCTCAAGAGGGGCCTCTGGGGGGTTATGCACTCACTAGAATAGCTTTGTCTTGCATCTAAGATTCATCCTTCATACTCAACATTTGATTCTATACAGGTTCTCTCACCAGTAGTTTGTTAAGCAATTCAACATTTTTAACATATACATGCATGTAGCTTACATGGAAAAGGAGAATTTTTGGAGATCACTTTTAGTGTTGAAAGATACAAAGTACTCAAGAAATAACATCATAGTTAGGGACTTCAATGTAATCTTCAATAGAAATGAAAAAAAGGGGGAAGTATTGTTAAATATCTTTTTGGGGAAAGGATGGAGGATCTAATCATTAAGTGGGATATGATTGATATCAAACCATCCAAAGTAAAGTTAACCTAGAACAACTAGAGGCTAGGGCCTGGTCATATAGTGGCTAGATTGGAGAAAATTCTAGTGCAAAGCAGTTTCATGCTCTAGGAATATTCAATTAAGTCTTGGATCATCCCATTGGTAATATATATAAAAAATAAATCATTATCAAAATCCAATAATCTCTTGATTATGGGCCTCTTCCATTTCATTATAATCCCATTTGGTTATAGTGGTCAGAGGTTCCAAGTATATTAATTGAGGCCTAGCAAGTTTGGATCACGGGTTCCCCAATCTACATCTAGGAGAAAAAAATAAAATAAGTTAAATCATCCTTGAAATCTTGGGTTAGGGTATCCCACGTTTCTACATATTTTGATAGGGAATCATTTAGAATGCAACTAGGCAACATCCAAGCTAAAATGGAAAAATAACAAATCATTATTTATTTATAGGCTTCAAAGGCAAAGATCCAACAAAAACTCCAAAGGATAGAAATAAATGAAGAGGTGTTATGGATATTAAATTCCAAGAGCCTGTGGCTTAAATCTAGGGATATGAATAATTCCATTCTTCCATAAGCAAGTCAAATCCATAGTTATAAGAAATAATGTGGAGATAACATTGGAAGATGGACCTATGATCACTGACTTCTAGGAATTAAGAAATGCAATTACAACCTATTTGTTTTTTATCTATTCACCGAGAAATATAGAGTAGACCATGTTTCTTCAACGACCATGTTGGAAAGTATTCCAGCTATGGTATTAATGGTGGATAACATAGACTTGATGAAACCAATTAAATAAAACTATATTGTTAATGCCATATAGAATTTGGATCCTGGAAAGGCACTGAGACTTGATGGATTCTCAATCTCATGTGACAATAATTGTAGC
>JZKD02S2071462.1:374817-388048 GCA_000966675.3 Picea glauca | reverse complement strand
GGAATCCCTAAAAAAGTACCAAAGGCATGCCATGGCACTAAAGAAAATACTCATGAAACAAGAAGAAGAGATCAAGAAACTAAAGGCTCAAGTAAATGAAAAAGAAGAATTATGCGATAAGTTGGAATCTCAAGTTGTTGATCTCAGAAGGAAAGAAAAGAAGTAAAAAAGGTTCATGAACAACTCAACAATCTTGGATTGTCAAAGATAACCTAATGATAAATCTGTTCTTGGATACAATAAGGAAGAAACACACTATGAAGCTAGCACTTCTAAGAAGCACGATGCATGTCCTTAATTGTCAAAAGGTGAAAGAAAATATGCAAGTCAAGCACCTACACAAGGAAAAGGAACTTTCAAAAGAACAGAGCAAGGAAGACACCAAGAATCCACCTTTATACCTCAAAACATGTTCAGAAAAGAGACACCTTCAAGGTGGACACAAAAGCAAAGGTATGAAAATGTTTTTCATGGTCAATGCTTCTCATGTAATGAATATGGTCACAAATCTTTGGATTGCAGACATTATGCAAGGAAAGATGTTGGAAGGTTCCATAACACCCTAAGGTGTTGGAGATGCAATCAAGTGGGACAAATTGTTGCCATCAATGATTGGTGTTTACATCAATGTTGGTGTTTCCATCAATGCCAAAGGGAGATATTTTTGTACTATGTTGTCGTTGATGTCAAAGGATTGATGTAAAAGGGTTGGTGTCAAGTGGTGTCATAATGATGTGTTGATATTAAAGGGAGTTGTATCATTGATGTCATGTCATGGTTGATAGGAATAACCAAATGGATAAACTCCAAAGTGGTCCCCTTATGGTGAAATCCCTCACAGGAAGACACTCTTGGATAAAGTTCTCAAAGTGGTACCATTATGGTGAAATCCCTCACAAGAAGATGCTCTGTGAAGTCCAAATGATTAGGTGGTTGAGTAGCCCAGCAGCTTGGTTAGGTAACCCAATTTTGATTGAGTAATAATGTAATGAATATCAATGAATTTGCAGGAGAAACTATTCCAGATGGATAGTATATGTCATGTTGTTTTGGGTGATATGTGGAACATCACATAACTCCTCACGGTTAGAGGGTTATGTCCATGTGAATTTGGAGAACCCTCATGAGTTAAGTAGAATCCCATAGAAGGTCAAAGATGTCAAGAAGGTCAAAGAAGACAAATTATTCTAGAATCTCCTAGAAGAAGTTGACCAGCCAAAGTCGTTAGTCATGGGTTAAGTGGTTGCAACAAGAAAACAGTTAAAAATAATTAAGTTGCAACTAAAAGTGGAGAGTTTAATATTTGTGGAGAAAGTTGGTTAAGTGGAAAAAGTGGCTAAGTGGACAAAGTGGTTAAGTAGACAAAAATTGATACTTCTAGAGGAAGCTACTTGGAGAGTATAAATAAGAGAGAAAGGGTCTCCTATAAGAAAATATTGAGAATATTGAATATCTACAAGTGACTGAGGTAACCAAATGATATCTAAGGTGAATTTTAGAGGAAAGGTGAAGTAAAGAAGGCCGAAAATTCAAGGGAGGATAAAGTTTTTAATGATGCTTTCTAAGGTATGTTATTTACAGGTCATCTCACCATTTTCGCAATAATTTTTTTTATAGAATGATTCAGATATAGAAATATGGAGGTCGTTGAGACAACATATCCAAGTAACTATGATAAAATTTTTATCTTGTGGGTCATTGTATTATGGGAGTTACACTCTATGGAAGATAGGGTTTGTGGCTAGTCCTGAAACTATTCTAAAACAAGTGTTCCAGATAAAAACGTCATAACTTATTCATAACATATCCAAATTCAGTGAGACCAAATGAATTGGTTAGAGTATAGTATGTTGTATTTTTTGTACCATTTTCAGATCCATACAACAAATATTCTGCACGTGGCATGCTCTACAAGTTTGCTCTCTAGAATAAGCTAGAATCTAGAAAGGTATTCCATTGTTTCCATAACTCATTTTGTGGGAGGTTCCAAGTAGTGAAACCTAGAGGATTTGTAGAGAAGACAATGAAGAATATAGTCTATAATTTTCAGACCTTTATGCATTACAGGTACAGAGTTATTCTTGTTGCAATTTATGGTTGTTGACTAATCCAAAATTAGTCATGTGAGACTAAAGTAAAGTTTGATGAAAATGCCAGTCTCTTGTTGTTGAAGTTAAGGAAGGTTTGCGGGTCTGTGATCACATACACCAGGTTTATTACAAAGTTACAGGTATGTTTATATTCATGTTGTGATGGTTACATTTGGTCATGACATGGTACATGATTGAGGCTACATAACAGTGAGGTTTAGCACATAGTCTTGTGTAACAATTTATGGTATTTGGTTTATGAAGAGTATGGTGTATTGCTAGAGGTATCTTGTTGGTTAAATTGGTGATATTGTGCATATGGTTGAGAGTTGACTTAATGATTGATCTTTGTGAGTAGATCAGATTTAGATGATGAGATTGATGAGACTGGTTGAGGTGACAAGTTGTGTTGTGGATAGTTGATGCACTTGTGTTGGTATGGACTATTGGTACAATTTGACATATTGTTTTCTTTCTACAAGCTCGGTCTTGTACTTGAGGGTTGGATTCCTCACATCTCGGTTGGTGCTAAGATACACANTAAGGATTGGTTTTAATTACACATTAGTCATCATTTAATATCCATGTGGCTCATCAACATGCATATCAACTGAGATGTATTGAGAGGAGAGCACCAAGGACAACACCCATCCCCTCTCACATCTGAACACTATCCTTGAATCTATGTATTGAATGCATTGTCATGAAGATGCATGGACATTATGGGATAATGGAATAAGGGCACAAGAGAATTGGGAATATCTATAGTCCACATCAATTGGTGTCAGGCCTCCAGGTAAGCGAATTTGGGCAGATTATGTGGGATACTGGCTATATCATTTCACCTATGATATCATGGAAGAGTTTCATTTCCAATCCTATTTCTTAGGCTTTATACTTTAGTTCTTTGGTTCTCTAGTGTGTTGAACTTAACAAATAGAAATTGGATGAAGCTCAAGGACAAGTGGATTAGGTATTTCTCCAACCCTATCTCTTCTTGGTTGGATTTTGTTGTGTTATTTCATTCTAGACAATCATTCGTGGTGTTAAGAGCAAGGAAATTCTAGTCAATGGTGTGGTATCTGTTACTCAATACCTTGCTCTATGGAGTCAAGGTCTTTGTACTAGTTCAATTATCTATTTGTCTTGGTTTACTAGATACAAGGCTTGGAGCCTAGATGGTTTGTTTGGTGTTATTTATTTTTAGTCTTCCTCATGCATTATAACTTGTAAAGACTATTTTTTCAAAAATCTCAACTATGTTGGTCCTTTGTGTGTGGTGCTTCCAGCCATCTTCCTTGCTTTTCTGAGTATAATCCTTTCTGTAGGTATTTTATTTCTTTGTTTGGTTTGGATTGCAGGATTCATGGCCCAAAGTGAAGATATGGACAATAGGGATGTATTTTAATTCAGACGAGTTTTGAGGAGACACGAGGAGTATATACATTCCAACAAGGCTTCTATGTTTTCAGTATCTACCAAGCTGCATGAGAATGAGAACCACTATGTCTCTCAACATGAAACTATCATGAACTTACTAGCCCACCAAAAATAGAGGTTAAATGTAGCATGTTGTGGAATTTGGCACTTAATCTTCACAAGGATTCACTCGCATCAACATCTAATAATAATGACCCAACTAACTCTAATCAAGTTGAGTTGAAAGAAGAAGAGATGATTCAAAAAGTTAACCCATTTTATTAAATGTTATATATAAATAAATCAATGATAAATGCTTAGCTCTATTCAATGTACCACATTTTTTTTATACATATAAAACATATCTAAGAACTAATTATTGGTCTTCATGTAATTGGATGATGTCGTATCCTCCATTATTCCCTTCCATTCATTGGAATGCATTTCACATCTACTTTGTTTTGGTTGTTTTCATATATTTTTTCACCCCCCTTGATTTTGTCTCATTAAATCCATCATACATCAAAAAAACATTATAATGTTTATTCGAAATAATATTTTTTTCAAATTTAAAATTAATTAAAATGGAAATGAATGGAATATGTTAGGTACATAATATGGATAATATTAAATTAGTAAACACTGTGACTTAAAAAAATTAAAAGTTAAAAATTAACAATATAAAAATGAAGAGAAATTTTAAAAGTTGAATTTTGTCTATAAATCCTCGAATGGGGTGTCATGATCATCTTCATGATATTGTATCTGAAGGGAGAAAACCATGCCACTTGGCAACATGTGCTTCTAGATGACTGCATGGAGGGCACCTCCTTTTTCCTCCAATCCCATACTATAGCATGTATTAAGACCCTGGAGCATCTTCAACATTCAATCCGAGCTCTAAATGATGGCACTCAGTCTCAACAACAACTTATTCACCAAGTACGCCTATGACCTGCACTGAAAGAGGTATGTTGGATATGGTACGAGGGAAATGAAACCTAACATAATGGTTGGCTTGATCCCTCATGGTAGTTACAAAATCTATCGCAGGATTTGGAACTCTAATTGGATTTAGAAAGCGCAAGGTATGGAACATTGAAATTCTTATCACTCCTAGCTGCTCCCTTTGTCTACCAAGCACCCAACTTCATTAGACCTCAATGGACAGCTTTGGGCCCAGGGGAAGAGGTAGAGTCCAACATATTCAAACTCAGTCGAGAATCTATGATCCAGATTTTATGAGCAGAATGAAATGAATACATATTATTAATAGGTTCTTAACACAAAATAATAGAGATACGGCAAAACTAGTTTTCTATTAATAAAGAAATAAGTTGGAAACTGTAAAATGCAGCAGAAACAAGCTTGTTGGAATGGTGGTGGCTTATCTCTGAGAAGAGATGTGATGGCTGCACTCATTTGCAAGAAGATGATTACAATGAGGATCTAAAGGAATTTTTACAATAAACAGGAATGTAAAAAACCCTAGACATCCAAAAACCTAGCCCTAGGATATGAAGCGCCAAAATTCATGTGGGCCCCGTTTGGGTAAGTTAGTACATCAACTTCCCGGGGTCATAACTTTTGCATACGATCTCTGTTTTAGGTGTATGATAGCCCATTGGAAAGGTATTATCGAGGAGATTCATTTTAGGTGAAATATCAAAGAAACTTCCATATTGCAGACCTATTTTCCCAAAAAACATCATTTAAGGCCTAAAAAAGGCTCCGAAAGTGAAAACTGCTAAAAATAGTAAATTGCCAAATTTTCCAGAAAAAATATTTTGAGCCAGTTGGAAAAGGTGGGTGGCCACCGATATCCATATGGATCAATCCTCCCTCCTTATAAATAAATGGTATCCATTGTTTTGAGTTCCCCCATCAGATGAGGAAATTTCTGCTGAATTTGGCCCCGGGTGAGCCACTTGCCTTGGTGCAGGAGCTGCCCTACTTTGATGACTCAATAAAGGTGGATCCTTTGTTGTCAAGTGTCCTTGATATATGTGTCCACAATATGATTATTGGATTCTTATTGTATGTATTCGGGGTTGAGATATTTTGGTGTCAGTTGTTCTGCTACTTCTGAGGTGTCCAATAGTGGTGGAAAATAAGGGTAGAGGAGATCCGTGTTGAACACTAGGTGCAGGCCAAGGAAAGGAGAAATGTTGAGCTCAAAATAATTATCCCCTACGACCTTGGTGATAGTGAATGACCCATAACAGAGTGGGCGAAGCTTTCGATGGGGTCCTGTAAGGAATTCTTTCTGCAAGTGCAACCAAACTTTGTCTCCCACCTAAAACTTATGTGGCACCCGATGTTGATCATGGTGTTGTTTGTACTTGTCATTGGACTTCTGTAGGATATCCTGGACCTATTGGTGGATGTGTTAGATTCTCTCAATGAACTGGGTGGCTTTGTCAGCTTTAGTTGGATTAGGAGATGAGTCGGTCAAGGCGACTGCAAGGGGAAGTGCAACATCTATGGGACCCAATGGTTGGAATCCCAACCCCACCTAAAAGGGGCTATGGCCGGTTGAGCTATGTAGGGCTAGGTTGTAGCTATGCTAGAAATAGGGAAGGCTCTCATCCCATGTGTGGGGGTGCTTTGAATTATACGTTCGAAGGATATGCACAATCATTTGATTTACAACCTCGGTTTGTCCATTTGTCTAGGGGTGGAAGGTCGTGGATTTGGTGAGCTTGGTGTCCAGCAATGACCAGAGGCTTGACCAGAATGTGATGAGAAATCAAATATCCCAATATGAGACAATGGTTTGTGGGATTCCAAAATGTACCCAGACTCATTCAAAGAAGAGCTTGGCAGTGGCCTCTGTTGTGATGCTCTTCTTGCAGGAAACCAGAATCACCATCTTAGAAAAGCAATCAACAACCACAAAAACATACTCATTTCCCCGCTTGGTGGACCGACATGTAGTCCATTGAGATGGATTCCCATGGCCTGTTAGGACTAGGAAGAGGGGTGTACAGACTTTATTTCTTAGTGGTCATTTTGGCAATAGCACAGGCAGTGCAATACCTGATATACTTTCTGACCTCATGTCAAAGTTTCAACTAGTAGAAATGTTTTTGTAGCATGACCACTGTATTTTTGACACCGAAGGGTCCTACAATACAACTATAGTGGGCTTCCCTAATCATATTTGCTCGCTCTCTTGATGGAACATAGATATGGCCCATACGACACAATAACCCATCTTGAAGATGGAAATTATCGACAACTGCATTTGCACCCAACATTTGGTAGGTGGTGGCAAAGTCAGGGTCTGTCTCATAGAGTTGGGGCCATCGATAGGTCTCATGGCCACAAGAGTATAACACCATGGTGAGTGTCGCGACTGGTGGTCTGTTGAGGCAATCAGTGATGCGATTAGTGCTTCCTGTTTTATACTTGATGTTGAGGTGGAATTGGTGCAAGTATGTGGACCACTTTTGATGGTGGTCATTATGTAATTTTCCCTGTGTCTACATGAACTACAATGGCTTATGATCAGTGTGGATGACCGTCTCCTTCCCAAGAATGTAATGTCTCCACTGGCGGCAAGCTTGCACAATGGAGTACATTTCTTTGTTGTAAGTAGGGTACTTACGGACAGTATCTGACAGTGTCTCACTATGATAGGCAATGGGGTGGTTGTGTTGAGTGAGAACATCACCCATAGCATAGTCTGAAGCATCTGTCTCGATCTCAAAGGGATTTTCCAGGTTTGGTAGTGAAAGTATTGGGGATGAGCACAAGAGATGTTTCAAATCATCGAACACTTGTTGTTGGGACCAACCCCATGCAAATTTCGCCTTACCACCACACCTGTTTATTTGGCTGAGGGCCCATGCAATATGGGAGAATTCCAGCACGAACCTGCGGTAGAAATTGGCAAGGCCCAAGAAGCTCCAAAGCTCAGTGAGTGTGGTTGGGGCTGGCCGATCATGGATGACTTGGATCTTGGCTGGATCCACATGTATGCCATGATGATCAATGATGTAGCCTAGGTAATGGACCATGTCCATGCCGAAGGAGCATTTCTCCAAGTTGGCATATATCTTATGTTGTCGCAGGGTGTGCAGAACCTGTTGAATATGATGCAAGTGTTCAGCCCAAGTCTTTCTGTAAATTAGAATGTCATCCAGATACACCACTACAAAAGTAATGGTGAATGGTCAAAGGATATCCTTGTGAAAGTGGCTGGAGAATTTGTCAAACCAAAGGGCATGACCAACCATTCAAAAACGCCTTCCTTTGACTTGAAGGCATTCTTCCATACATCTGTTTGTTCTATCGGGACCTGGTGGTAGCCAAACTTTAGATCAATCTTACTGAAGTATTTTTCCCCTGTGAGTTGATCAAGGAGGTCGTCGATTCGGGGAATCGGGTACCGGTTTCTGACTGTGATTTTATTCAGTGCTTGGTAATCAATACAGAGTTTCCAGGTTCCATATTTATTTTGTACCATCACGATTGGGCTCCCACAAGGTGATGAGCTAGGACGGATGTGCCCCTTGTGGAGAAATTCTTGGATCTGTCGCTTGATCTCCTCATTATCTAACAAAGAGCAGTGATATACTGGCCCATTGGGAAGCGGTGTGTCGAGGGTCAGATCGATGGGGTGCTTTACCTGGAAGTGCAGAGGTACCCCTGTAGGTGAGGAGAAGATATCTAAGTATTCTTCCATGACCTTATCTACTTGCTTCTGCTGTGTGGAGAGGTCGGCCGCAGAGACCCTAGATGTGGCTGTGATATTTCTCTTATTCTGAGAGCGTATCATGAATAAGACAAACTTCCCCATCTGAGAGATGAGCTTCCTACATTGCTTAGCAGAGATCAAGGAAATAGCACTAGGTGGGACTGCCTCGGGTATCCTGTACAATTTCTTGTTCAAAGTAATAATAACACTATGAGGCCTAGACTCATATATAGCATGACGTTTCCATAAATAAGGTTGGGCCAAAAGAACATCACAAAATTCAAGAGGAGAAACATCACACAATACCTCGTCTTTGAAGGGCTTGATGTTGTACGACATGGATGATTTTAAGGATGGAAATTTATTTTTAAATGTAGAAACCTTGGAAAATCTTACGAATCTTTCATATGCCAACTATAAAATCTTTGGCAATATTTTTGTAAAAATATTCAAATTTCTAAGGATTTTATATAGTTTGTATAAAATTTTGGCGATTTTTAAGGTAAAATAATTTTATCCTATAGAATTTGGGCGAATAATTTTTAGAATAGCGAATCTTGTTTTGGGAAAAACCATGGAAAATTAGCCCATGAGAAAAATTTAGCCCATAAATTCATGCATGTCATGCGACAGTCGACACTGTTGGCTAATGCGGAGATCACTTCCTTGGTAGAGCCATCCAATGGTGTAGGGTTGTGGGTGCGATGTTGTTGGCAGGGCCAACCGCTTGAAGACCTCTGCTGATATGAGGTTCTTCTGGCTACCACTATCAACGATGAAGTGTAGCGGGGTGCCTTTTACCCACATCTGTGAATGGAAGAGGCACTCTCCTTCTTCTGGCTCGTCTGTTTCACCAAGCTGGAGCTTGGGGGTAGAAACGGTGGCACTAGGTTCCACGTCAATGATCCATCTTCTCCTTTCTGGTTATGGCTCAGAGTCAGAATCTTCATCTAATTTAGAGGCTTTCACTTCGGCCAGCAATGACTTCTTTGAGTGACAGTCAGCAGTGTTATGCCAAGGGCTCTTATGGAAGTCACACCACTTCCCGGTGTATTTATTTGTCTTTTCAGTGTCCTTCTTTGCTTGTGGCTTGGACTGGTTGTCCTGATACTATCCATATTTTCTCTATCCTTTGTTCTATGAGTTGGGGCCGCCCTTTTCTGGATTTTTTTGTGAGGGGTTCCCTGGCCCAAATAGTCCTGTTTTTTGTTTGAGCTTCTGCTCAATTTTGACTGCATATCTGTAGGCCGTGCCCAAGGATGAGATGTCCAGAAATTCCATTTATGTTTGTATGTATCTATGTAGAGCACCAAAATACTTGAGCACCAGATGTCACTCTGAATCTTTGATACCCAGCTTGGTGTGCAAGGTATGGAACATATTTGTGAAATCTGGCACTGCTTGGTCTCTTTCTTGCCACAGTGTGGTCCATTTGGTATACAAGCTATCATAACTTCTGACAGGGTAGTATTGTTCCCTAATAGCATCCCTGAAGGATTCCCAGGTGGTTGCGACTGAAAATATTGAGGGTTCCTCTATTTCCTTCTGCTCAAAGAAAGTTTCCCACCAATCTTTGACATGGGGAGTGTCTTTGAGGAGTGCAAAAGTAATCTTTTCTCTATTCGAAAAGTTATGGATAGAAAGATACCCTTCTAGTAGATTCAACCACTTGTCTACAAAATTTACATCTATCTGACCTTAAAATATATGAATACAAAAGTTTATTTGTACCTTGAAGGGGGCGGTGCCTTCGTTCGAAGAAGATGCATTGCCTGTTGGTAGTCGCCGAAGGATTTGCCCAAAACTATCCATCATCTCGTTCCTTTGTTGCGTGAGGACTTCCTCAATCAATAGTTTGAAAGGATCTCCTGTCCCATCATCTTTATTTTCTCCTGCCATGAGAGGTCAGTTGGGCGTGCAAGAGCTTTTGTCCTCAAGAGAAACAAGCTCGAGACCCAACTCTTTGTACTTCAACCTTGTTGGGGACATGCATTAAGACGACAAGGAGTAGACCACTCTGATACCACTGATCTAGATTTTATGAGTAGAAGAAAATGAATACATATTATTAATATGTGCTTAACACAAAATAATAGAGATACAGTAAAACTAGTTTTCTATTAATAAAGAAATAAGTTGGAAACTGTAAAATGCAGTGGAAACAAGTTTGTTGGAATGGTGGTGGTTTATCTCTGAGAAGAGATGTGACGGTTGCGCTCATTCGAAAGAATATGATTACAATGAGGCTCTGAAGGACTTTTTATAATAAGAAATAATTTCAAAAACCCTAGACGTCCAAAAACCTATCCCTAGGAGATGAAGCGTCAAAAGTCATGTGGGCCCCGTTTGGGTAAGTTAGTACATCAACTTCTCGGGGTCGTAACTTTTGCATACGATCTCCATTTTAGGTGTATGATAGCCTGTTGGAAAGGTATCATCGAGGAGATTCATTTTAGGCACAATATCATAGGAACTCACATATTGCAAACCTATTTTCCCGAAAAACATCGTTTAGGGCCTCAAAAAGGCTTCGAAAGTGAAAACTGCTAAAAATAGTAAATTACCAAAATTGCCAGAGAACTGTTTTGAGCCAGTTGGAAAAGGTGGGTGGCCACCAATATCCATATGGATCAATCTACCAGGAATCCATTGATGCTATGGAATACTACTACAACAACATCGTTCCTAAAATTCAAGTAGACATTGTTAGTCTTGAAAATGATGCCATGGGAGGACAAATACCCCGGATGTTGTAGTGGATGTGAAATTCATGCTTCTTCTTCTTGAAACTAGATCAACCCATGCCAAAGACACCAAATATATCCACACTTTTAATCTCTATTGGCACATGAATACAATCCTAGATAAATCCATCATTTCCAGGGATGCTACTCAAATGAAGATGGCCAGTAAAATCAAATACATTCAACTTTAGAACCAGTTGTTGGACAAGAAAATCAACATCGTGGCTACTAAACAGGGCATCATCTTTAGTGTTGATGGAGATGAAACCACCCAGGTTCCTGGGATGCTCCTCTTTCTTCTATGTAGTTTTATGTCATGCTATCTCCCTTCTTTAATATATATGGCTATAGATTTAAGAGCCCCAATCCTTAGAATTCTAAAAAAAAATCGGACAACTCTTGTAATAATTTTTGGGACAATTTTTGTAAAACTTTTTTGGATAGCCTTTATTTTGATATATCCTAGGAAGCAAGTGTTGGGATTGTATTTTCACTATTTTATTACGATGGTTGAATCCTTTTTGCACCGATATCATATATACTATTAACCATTTTGAAGGACTTTTCAAAGGATTTTGTATCAATTCATCATGGATTTCTATCAGTTATGTGTAATCGATGTTTTACAATGTTTTTAAGCTAAATTCAGTTCGGTTTGATGTTTATAAGGATCTAAACCGTGATATGTGTGTAACGGGGCAAATTTTCAGTTTAAGCCTCCATCCGGTACCTCATCCGACACTTCATCCAACACCCCATCTGGTAAGCGATCCGACACTCCATCCGGCATGCGATCTAACACTCAGAGTGCAGGGGAGTTGGCGGTTGGTATATTGGCAGCCTATGATGGGGGAATCAGTGACCTGGGTTTTGTGCCCCCTCGTGGCCTCCAACTATAGAGCTCATTCCATCTCATATTAGGCGGTTATGCTAATAGTTGAGTGGCTCGCGGATTTTCAAGAAGACAAAGTTGTTAGAGCACATTTAATGGATTTGTCATTTTTAGAGGAGATTGACCCTTCTAGTGGTCAACCTATAGAACTGTATTCACCTATAAATACCACTCGCAGTGGAAAGACCACATGGAGGATAAAGAGAAGAAAAAAAATTTAAGAAGACGTTTTCATTGTGTAATTCAGACATATTTTGCAAACTTGTGTTCAGACTGCGTTTTTTTAATTAATGACAGAATCATGTTGATTTGAGCATGTGTTTCATTGTTGAAGAGTAGCCACGACCTGCTGGGGAGCCCACCAGTGGTCTGGGTGACTGTATAGATAGATATTTTGTGTATTTCATTTCCTTAGTTATAATTTACTTCATTTTCTTTGTTGGATGTATTTTGTAGTTTTAAATATTGTGCATGTTGTTGTCATTTAATTGTCTAACTCATCTTTTGCAGATTGCTTATAGGAGTTGGATATTTGTCATGCTAAGTTTCTTATTTCTTAACAGTTGGCTTGCAATTTACTAACTTAGATGATATACTAAATTTTTAAATTGGTTTCTGCAAATTAAAACAGAGTAGTATTTAAAACAAAGGATTAGTGTAGACAGAGTTTCTTTTGCAAGCTTCGATGGATAAATAATTGCAAGTTTTATTAGTTGTAATTAAGCTAGATTTAATTCTCAGTTCAGTCATGTTTTCATGGATCTATTTGGTTTATTAATTTTTCTTTAGTATGCTAGGATAGGAATAGATTTCGGGATTATGTTTGTAAACACATTCTAGTTTGAAATCTGAGTTTGAATGATAGGATTAACCTAGTTTAATCTATGAAATCTTAGTTATAGATTTGAGTTGAAATTTTAATAAGATTGAATTTGAATGAAGATTCTTAGTCATAAGTTTATAAGTTTGTAAACTTGCTTGAGTTAGCATAATTGTGTGTTTGAATTAGTATAGGAGTATTTTTAATCATTGATGATTGATGCATGAAATTTAGAGATCACATGGATTTTCAAGATACTTACTGTTGCTTCTATGATGGCAAAGCTTTCGTTAGATTGCTTGATTCACACTTTCCATTTCTCTGTAGAAGTCAGAATTGAATTAATTCTTCTTGATCTATCATTGATAGTCAGATGTCAACGTGATGTTTTTCGACGCCGAAGACATAATCATCATCTTTGAATTATCTTTTCTTGTTATTGAAAATTAAGAATAGTTTTGATTAATTAGAATCTGAATAGAGTCATGATGCTTTTTGATTAAGTAGGTTAATATTTCTCCTTTGCAAAATAGAAATAATTATGATTTTTGTTTTAAGAATAGA
>JZKD02S2071462.1:347509-366873 GCA_000966675.3 Picea glauca | reverse complement strand
TTGGCCGTTTACTGGGAGTATCAGGTTCCCCCTTCAGATTTTGCAACTGGTAAGTACCTACCCCAATCTTCTCAGCCACCTATAGGTTTTGAAACTTGGAATTTTTCCCTTTGAGTTCATTTTCCCTGTCCCACTTCAAGACTAAATCTCCTGCTTCAAAGTTCTCTTCCTTATATTTATGCTTATCGAACCATCTTTTCACTATCTTTGATGAGCCCAAAATTTTGAATTATCCTTTTCTCTCTCTTCTTCCAGCATAAGCATGGTGTTGATTCTTTTTTGCATGGTCGAGGATGGTTCTTCGTTAGAATCTTGGGCCAATTGGAGAGATGGAAAATAAAGCTTGTTTGGGAGGATGGCTTCCTGTTAGTAGACCAAAAAGTATGGGGAATTACCTATAGCTTCTTTGGGTGTGACCCTATTAGACCATAGGGAATTATGGAGTTGGTTATGCCAATTTATATGGTTATCCGCAACCATCTTCTTTAGTATCCTTACCAAATTCTTATTGGTTGATTCTTCCACAACGTTTCCCTGTGGGTAATAATTTGCAGAGTACTTGATTATGATTCCTTTGTCCAGAGATAAATCTTCCAATAGGGTAGAGGAGAAGTAGGTAGCATTATCAAATACAAGAATAGAAGGAACACCAAACCTTGTAATTAGTTGTTGTTCTATAAATTGGATGACTATTTTCTCATTTACATGGGTCAGAGGAATGGTTTCTGCCCACTTTGTGAAATAGTCGGTGGCAATAAGAATATACTTGTGCAATTTCGACGAGCTGGGCATAATTTATCCTATGATATCCAACCCCCATTGCTCAAAAGGTCTAGAGACGGTTACAGGATGAAGTGGGATTGTTGCCCTTCTCTCCTTGCCAACACTTATTTGAAAAGTCTTACAATTCCTAGCGTAAGCATGAGCGTCTTTGAACAAAGTGGGACAATAATAGCCGGCTCTCAGAACCTTATGAGAGGTGGTGTTTCCTGCATAATGTCCCTCAGTGGGGCCATCATGGAGTTCTTTTAACACTTTATCGGCGTCTTCACGTTCGAGACACCTTAGTAATACCCCATCATAGTTGATCAGGAAGAGTACCGAATTTATGAGGTGATATTGTGTAGATTTTAATCGAAGGGCTCTCCTTTCTCTGGGGTTGAGGTTTTTAGGACAAGTCACATGATGTAATAGATGATCCAAATCCTTGTACCAAGAGTCCGGTATTGGGGAAATGTATGTTGCTTCACCACACCACAGTGTTATTTCATTATCCCACCCCGGATCTTGGTTTGCTTGATCTTGAGCTTCAACTGCAAGCTTGCACAAACCTTGTCCTTTTACTAACTTGGCAGGTTTTATATCTAGATCAAATTTCTGTACTACCTCCATCCAGTTCCCTCCTCTTTCTCCCATTTCTTGTTGGGTAAACAAGGATCGAACTACGGAGTGTGGCACAATCACCTTGGTGTGATTCTTGAGGATGTACAACCTAAAATGTTTTACTACTTTATAGACTGTGCAGGCCTGCTTGTCTACGACAGAGTAATTGAGCTTATATCCTTGAAGGTTGGTACTCATAAATGACACCGGGGCTTCGTTGTTGTCGTCGTCCTTATGAGTCAAAACCAATGCTAGCGATTGGTCAGAGGAGAAAGTATAAAGGTTAAAGTCTCTATTGAAATTGGGACTTCAAATATTGGGGCCCGGGATATGGCATCTATGATATTGTTCAAAGCATATTTTTTTTCATCATCCCACTTAAACTTGGAATCTTTGCGAATCATTTTTTGTAAAGGTTTGATGATTTCGGCGAAGTCGGGGGTGAATTTTCTTATGAAATTAATTTGCCCGAAAAAAGACTGCAAAGCTTTCTTGTTATGTGGTAGTGGGAGTTGAGCTATGGCTTTAATCCTTTTGGGGTATATGCGAATTCCCGCTTGAGCTTTAATATGACCTAACAACTTACCTTCTTAAAAACTGAAGATAGTTTTCTTAGGATTGAGTGATATACCATATTTCATCATCTTTCAAAAATCTGAGTTCAGTGTTGGATGTGTTCTTCTCTATTCTTTGAATACATCGTTACGTCATCTAAATATACTACCACACACTTACTTATAAGTCCCTAAAACACCACATCCATTTCCCTTTGAAAGGTCGCTCCTGCATTAATCAAGCCAAAAGGCATGCGTTTATAAGTGAAGGTTCCCCATTTGGTCCAGAAGGTAGTTTTTAATCGGTCTTCCTCTGAAACCAACACTTGGTTGTATCCTCAAAAACCGTCCAGAAGGGAGAAAATTTTCGAGCCCAACATGGACTGTAGGTGTTGCTCCATCGGTGGGATGGGATAATTGTCCTTTTCTGAATCTCTGTTGAGATTCTGAAAGTCTACGCATAATCATATTTCTCTTGACTTTTTCCTTACTGAAACAAGGTTCGCTACCCAGGCGGAATGTCTAACTTGGAAAATTATCTTTGCATATAAGATCTTCCTTAACTCTTGATACATGAGGGGTTCTAAGGATGGGTGGTACTTTCAGAACTTCTATTGAAAAGGTTTGATTTTGGGTTTCAACAGGATGGTGTGTTGAATGATGAAGGTATCATATGTTTTCAAATATTTATAGGACCAAGCGAACACATCCTGGTATTGTCTGAATAATTTGAGGTAGGCTTTCCTCTCCTCTTTAGATATTGTTTTGCCAAGATTCACATACTTTGGGTTGTCTAGGGTTCCAAGATTTGCAGTTTCATCGAGGGGACAGGAGCTACCGGTCTTTGCATTTTAAGGTCCTTTGAATCGTTCCTTTAGATCAAACAAATTCTCTAGATCTGCTATCCCTTTTGGAATTGTGTAAGCCTTTGGTTTATCCGTGTGTTGACCCTCTTGAGGACTGGTTTCCATTAGTTGTTCTTTGAAATCTTCATCATCGATAGCGATGTCTCTGAAGTTGTCTTGATTAGTCAAGAATCTTATGATCTTTTCATCCTCCTCAAAGACTTTCCAATTAGAAATATTATTAGGTACCGATGGCTTGTATAGAAGTTCTACAGTGAATCGGGAGGCTTCGTAATATTCTAAAGGAAAGAGTCTTGAAGCAGCGGTGGCTAAGGAGTCAGCAAGGATATTCTTTGCTCTGGGGATCATGATGATATTGAAAGCTTCAAAGCATTCTATCAGCCTCTGCACCTCCTGCTGGTAGTTCTTAAGATGAGGGGAGTTGCAGTGTATAGTGTTTCTCATCTGTCTAATGATGATTTCTGAGTCTCTGAACACCTTTAATTCCTTGACATTAAGATCTATGGCCTTCTTTAACCCTTGTACCTGGGCTTCATACTCAACACTGTTGTTGGTGCACTGGAATTCTAGTCTACAAGACAAGAGATGGTATTTACCCTTTTGATCGATGAGGATGCACCCTGCTCCCGAACCCTCTTGTGACTTGGATCCATCAAAATAAAGGGTCCAATTTCACGAGGGACGATTTCTATCCCAATCAGTGTTCTGCTCTTCGATCTTTTCTTCCCGAAGACCTAACACTAGGTTTTGACAAAAGAGAGAATCTTCCATTGGCATCAAGAATTCTTCTTGAAAGGTCATTTTGGAGTTTTGAGTAAGAGAAACATCGGACAAGAGAGGAGAAAAATTTCCAAAGTGAGAATCACAAGAATAGTTCCCTAGTATGGGAAAATCGATAGAGGTTGGTTCATTCGGGGTTTCCAGGTCAGTGACTGTATGTTTCAGGTATCTTTCCCTGTCGATTCTGATCGTGTTCTTGTATCCCTTCAACGGTAGCCAAAGGTGTGCCCAGTCTGTGCTAAAGTATCCGTTTAGTTTTTCGGACCAATATCGGTTCAATAATAGCCCATATGCCTCAGGGATATCCACCACAATGATGTCAATCACCTGCACAAAATTAGTATGAGTGGCTATCCTGATCATCACCTCTTTGAGTTCCCCCATGATCTTGACCTAGGTCATGTCTAGTTGTATGACATGCTTATCACTTTTTAGAGGAACAACACCTAATTTGTTACAAATGGCCAAGGGCATGAAATTAGAAGATGCCTTGGAGTCTACTAGACAATTGTGGAGATGTTGTTGAAGACTTCGAATGTTAAAAGAAAAGGTGGTACAAAATGCCTCTCCTTCTTGCCTTCTGTGTAGGTGTTTATCATTGGTTTGCTTGCCAAATCTGTAGGGGGTAGATTCTTCTCCTGACCATCGCTAGTGGTCGGGTTTTTTACCGAAATTAAAGCTTGTAATAGAACATCTTTCTGCTGAGGGATTCTACATATGTACATAACCGATACATTAGCTTTCAACTTATTCAAATATACTATGTTGTAATCTAATTTAAGAGAATCAAGAGTATGAATACTTATAGGTTTGTTACCGGGAGTGAAAGGTATTCTCGGGTGATCGGGAGTTAATTTACTTTATGAGGAATGGGTGGCATCAGTATCTTTTGGGTCAGGTTGACCCTTACTACGTGTCTGTATTGTCGATATCCCTGTGGGTGGTCCCTGAGATTTAAACAAACCATCCAAAGATGTGATCATGTCGGGATCCCATATCAACATGGCCATGTCTTATGGTGGGTCAGCCTCTTCCTGATCGACAATATTAAAGGCCGAACTGTTGGATGGTTCAGTCAAAGAGACTTCTTCTAGAAATCGATTGGGCATTAAATTCATGGTGTGGACCCACTGAGGGAATTCCCTTTCTATGTGTTTCTCTTGGTGGTAAGTACATAAAGAATCAGACGTGACATTCCTTAGATCAATGTTTAGGTTGGTTGGGGGAGGTTCAATTGCTTTGAAAGGCTAGTTTCTTTTAAAGAAAGGCTTATAGGGTATTTGGCTTTGGTTTCCCTCAACCACATTTCTTTTCATATCCATAATCTCATTTGATAGTTTCTTGACCATGCGTTGCAGGTCTTCTATATCCCCATTACCTTTATCGGGAGTTGTTTCAACCAACTTCCCTAGCGGTCTAGTCAAGAGGAGTCGTCTCCTAGGAGGGGGGTGGATTTCATTTCTCGCTAGAGAGACCTGGCCTTCTTTACATCCTTTCATCTGGAACTCTATCGTCTTGGCCTCTTCGCAATTCTCGACAAGGGTTTTCTTAGCATCTCTCTTAACGAACATTGAAATAGAGGACGTAAGTGCATTGGCATAGACCTCGATTTGCAGCTCTTGACTAGGTTTCACCATGGGCTAAAATTTGTTTAGGATAGTCATGAATCTTTGATTTAAATCTTTGAACCTTTCTTTTTGGGTCATGGTGGCTGCGAATAATTCATCCATAAGGGCTCTCGTGGTAGTTTCTTCGATGAATTTTTCTAGGAAATCCTTTTGGAACTTAGTCCAGTTGGTTATGGATCCTACTGGAAAATTAAAATACCATGTGGAAGCTGAGTTCTCAAATGTGCAGGGGAAAAGTCTGCATATTATGTCTTCATGTTGAACGTTCATAAGCCTAATCGCGAGTATGAATTTCTTGATATGATCTTTGGGAAATCTTGACTTTTCAGGATCATACTTAGGGATCAACTTTTTCGAGTGTCGAGGGAGATTTTTTACTCATCCTGGGATAGCCACGGCATCCTCGGTCAACCAAGGTTGGTTGTCTTGAAGTGGAACTTCTCTCTCCTCCTCACGATCATTGTTCCCTTCCATATCTTTGGAGTCAGAGTCAAGATCTTCCTCTTCCGAAAGGTCATTAGGTTCGGAGATGTCGTCGGCTGGTGTCTCAGGTACGAGGTCAAGAAGTTCTTGGATTTCAGTGATCGCGAAATCTATTAAGTCTTCGACGTAATGTATGAAAACTTCATCGGGAGTTCTGACTACTAGTCTGCATTGTAGTTTTCTTCAAGGGAGGATGGGGGTAAAGGGCGACACATTGATTTGTCGGGCGTAGGCTCTGGTAATCCTTATAAACTGATTCACTTCCTCATGAGGGAGGCTGTAAGGTATTTCAGTGTTAAGATATCCTTCCTCAGAGTGGGGTGATTTATCCGCTTCAGGAGTACTCGATAAAGGTGGGTTGTCTGATGGATGACTAGCCATGCATGTGGGTCATTATGAATCTATAGGCTATTTGAAATGTTAGGAAACTTCCATAGCCAACCATTCATTCTCAAGCCCTCTTTATAGCGCCAATTATGTTGATGGGACCTAAATCCCCTGACTCTACTGCAGAAACAAAACGTACCACTGAGGCCCAATTACACTTTGCAGCGTTTGGAGTGGAATGGTTCTCCAAATCTCACGATCTGGCCAAATTATCGATGAGCTTTTGTGTTTTCAGGTGAAGGATCTTCTTTCACTTGGGATATTTCTTCTCTGTATTCTCTCTTATATGGGGGCTGGTACGAGATATGAAAGCTAGTATAAACTAACTTGACAAAGACAGGACAAAATTTTTAACTATTGGGAAGTGGTCGAGCTTGGGATAACCCACTGCTCGAGCATGTAGACAACGATCATATGCCAGAGGGCCTAGTACTAATACTCTAACCAAACAAGAATCCGACTACTGTCTAAGAAAACTACTTAATAGAAAGAAAATGTATATGTAATCAAGATCATGGCAAGAAAGATAATCCATCTACCAAGAAACTCATCACATAGCTAAGGCAAACTACTTATCATAAAAAAAAAAAACACGCATGTAATCAAGATCACGGTAAGCAAAATAATTCATCTACCAGGACATTCATCACATAGAAGCACAACCATTTAATTTCATCATTTAAAGCAAAGAACATCAAAACATTGCACCAAATAACTTGACAATATAATTAATTTCTCTTACTCATTCACTGCAACATTCATGGAACATGAAAGGAAGTAATTCTTCTCCAACTCCAATCACATACATCTGATGAAAAATAGATTGTCTTTGGTCCATAAGGTCTTCTTAATTCATAGTAGTCTCAAAATAATTATAAACAACCAAAAGAAAAGCCTTCTTACAAAAACCATCGACCCCTTAACCATCGATCGATGTCCCTATTTATAATATAGAGTCTTAACAGTAATTAATGGTAAAATACAATTTGAGCTAATAAAAAATCACCACGTGGCGTTATCATCTAACAGTCTTTCAACAGTCCACCCAAGTTGTTTCTTGAAAAGGGTGGGCTCTTTCATAATCAAACCATCTGATAAAGAGTTCTTCACAGGTGTTGGCCCATGGAAATATGTGTTGTTCCATTGGAGCCGCATATATTCCCCTGATGTCTGTTGTGTGCACCTGATACTTTGCGAGGCTGAAGTTCAATTTTTGAAGAATGGTTCTGGCTTTGGTTGGATGTCCTGCGAACTTCTATACTTACCCTGGCTTTGCATCAATGACCCTTGCGCATTATTTGGCCCATAACGCATCTTGTTTGGCGCATAGCTTGATTATTTTGTTTAGGTTGATAAACATATTGAGGGTACCATACTCAGGGAGTCCGATGTCTTTCATTATTTTATTGATTTTATCCAAGTGCTTCTGACACCTGGCCCATTGTTCTTGGATTTCTTCATGTGGAATTCGAGACATTTTGGCCCAGTATTCGGCTGATCACTTCATGTGATTGAGACTACTTTTACTTACTAGCCGAATGTCATGGTATTATTTTGCTCAGCCTTTCTGGACTGCCTTAATAAACTCGAGCCTCTCCACTGCCTGCTACACCTTCTCATACCATCACTCCATTTCCTTACATGTTGCGAGTTCCATGAGAGTGTCTTCCTGGAATTCGGCTATATTCGATATTAACAGGTGTCTTTCCTTCTTGAACTCATCGTAAACTTTATCGAAATCATCTTTTAAATACACAACTGTCTGTTTATCACCCTTATAATAATTGGCAAGATTGCGCAAGTGTTTGAGCTCCTTTTGGGCGGTGGCAAGTTTCTTTTCATCTCTCCTGGCTCTGTTCTAGGTGGCCTCTGAGAGGGATTTTCCCACACCAATCAGCTCAGATGTATGAGCGTTTGTTGGATCGATTAAATTCTCCTCATTGACAACTATGATGGACTGATCCAGGGTGATTATTCTCTTCTTTGCAGTCCTCTGTACGATAGCCTTTCTCTTTTGATCATAGGAGATCGCATAGATGTCTGCAACCTCATCTACCGAGACTGGTATCTATTGATCGCCCCATGTGATATTGTTTCCCAAGCTTCCCATAGTGTATATTTGTTCGAGAGTGGGCTCTTGAACTTCTTCGTTCTTCCTTGTAGATCCAACTTCTACTTGTTGCTCACTAGGGATCTGGGTATTGGGCAGGATAGAGGTGTTGGGCATATACTTGTCACTTACTTGCTCATCGATCATGGAACTGTCGATTTCCTTCTGTGGAGGCTCGTCACTTGGGCCTACATCTATTTCTGGTTCATCAGACTTTATTGTATTGATATTACCTTCAGCTTCAGCTTCCTTATGTGGGACTCCCTGGTCCTGAACCTCAAGCCCAGTAGAAGAGACCTTTTCGGGACTTGGGGAAGGGGTCTTTTCGGGACCTTCTTCTTCTTGGACACGCACCAAGGTACCACAAGAGGGATCCGTGCTCTCGTCATCGTTGTATATGTGTATAAGCATGCTTAAGGGGTTGGGCGCTTATGCTTCTATCGACACCCGAGCCGTCTCTGGTTGAGTTGTTCCTTCTCCCAAGGGATCAATTGGCGATATCATATATTCGGGATTGCCTGACCCATTGGTGCCATCAAAAACTGTGAGACTAGGATCGCTTGGTTCTGTTGGGATGCTTTAGATGGTAGTTGAAATCCTGGGACTTATGGCAAGATGTGGGTTATCCTGCATCCATTTCCTTAGTAGTTGAGCTTGCTAGTATAAAAGTGCACCACTCTCTTGAGCCATTTGATCTTCAGGGAAATCTATGATTTGTACCGGGGATCCCTGATGAGTTTATGCAATCTTAATGTCTTCTTGGGGATCATTTGTTTCTTCCTCCAATTCATATGCTACTACTTCTTTAGGGTGTTGGCCAAATCCTTGAATTGCTTGCTCCAAAAACGTGGCCTGCTCTTCATAGCTCATAGCTCTAAACCTGGTTCCTCTAGGATCAGCCTTTCTGGCTACCACCATATCCCAGTCTTGAGTGTTCTCG
Organism: Picea glauca; assembly: GCA_000966675.3. Taxonomy (NCBI): domain Eukaryota; kingdom Viridiplantae; phylum Streptophyta; class Pinopsida; order Pinales; family Pinaceae; genus Picea; species Picea glauca. The sequence goes on along the minus strand of JZKD02S2071462.1, from coordinate 357,742 downwards.
GTGAACATTTCATCCTCAAACCGATCATGGGCATAAGGAAAATAGTATGATACCTGTGACATGTGTTGTAGGACCAATCCCTTGGGATTTTGTTTGTGAAATCGACCAGCTTGGAACCAAAATTCCAATTGACCTAGCCCAAGTTGTTTAGCATGTGCGGTGTCTTTGACCATGCAGAAGCAGATATGAAACCCATACAGTATGAAAACCCGCTTCTTTTCTTTTACTAAAGTTGCATTGTATCCTTGTATGTTGGTTTGATAGCAGATTTCTCCTAACACTAGCCGGTCGGGAACATAAACGGGCAATAAATGTGGTGCCCCTGTGGCGCCAAAAATCCTGATGTAAGTTTCTTGTTCATCCAAATAACAATGACCAATTTTAACTATGACCTTCTTTGCTTCGCCTGATAATCTAGGGCATTCTTTCTTAAAGAGAAAGAAGTAGATGGGCGCAATAAACTGATCACAGATAACATCATAGAATTTCTTGTACCTGTTTTCTCACAAGATGTTATAGTATACATGGACTGCGAGCTTCGAAGGGTGCCAATTCAAGTTCATCTTGGAAAAATCATTCCTAGCGCAAATGACGTTCAGTAGATACAAAGCCATGTAGAAGGCAGGGGTATCTCCCTCCTTTGGCGTCTGGGCCTGTTTTATGCAGGTGCTCAACTGTTTAGAGATGATAGCACCCCAATTGAAACTAGTGCATGAAATGGTGACTATAAAAGCCAAAGGCATCCAAGCTTCCAAAAACTGGGAGTAGTCTTTCTCCCCATGCAACCTGCAGAGAATGGCCATGAGATAGGCGTATGGTTCCCTGAGATTGACCATCGGGTACGAGCCAGAATTTCGGTTCATGAATTTCTTGTCTTCCCTCCACTAGGATGCCATGATTTTTCCAGTGTCGTGAAAGGCATAGAAACTCAGCACGAAATCTGTGCTCAACTTTTCTCAAGACTCATTGAGTTTGTAAAATTTCTGAACTTCGGATGGCAGGAAAACCCCGACGCATTCGCCATTGTCGTCATTAATCAAACATTTATGTGCATCGGTGTGATCAATGCTCCACTTTAAGAGCTCGACGCAAGGGAAAACCAGAGACCATATTGCCACAATGTGCAGATTATCCCTGGGAATATTTGGGAGGACTTCATCATCGATCTTCCTTGTATCAAGGTCGTTGTGCAAAGTATATTTGAGGGGTTCTTCTTTCTTAATATTCTTTAAGACTTATTCCCAGCGAGGAAAAGTTTTATTTGCTCTGATGCTTGCCTCTGTATCCCAGAAATTTGGGGGCTGGACAAAGGTCTCCTTGGTGATCTCCTTGATAATGGACACCGTATTAGGAGTGAACTCTAATTGTCTTGCAACTGTTGGGGAGGATCCTTCTCCTATTTCCGATTCTTGTAGCTTTGGTGCCCATGGTGATTTCCTGGTGGATGGCTTCTATGGAGGCATTGTCCCTGCAATCAAAGCCACCCTTAGAACACGTATACAGAGTAGCATCGGGTCAGAACATATACAAATGAAGCATAAAACCACAAGTGAACCCATACCTGTAATGCTTGCTAAGATAACTTTTTAATCCTCACTGGAATTCGGATGCTTCTTATGGATTAGTGGCTTTGTTCTCCTATTTGTTCTAAATTCCTTGTTGCATAGAGTGGGATCACATAAAATGAATCGAAAGAATATAACTGGGAGATACTACTAGTCATATCAGTTAGTTAATACGGGTGATAAATGCAGATTTCAAAATAAACCGCTATCGAATTTTTGTCGCGGATGGAGATTCATTGTATCAGTGAGTTTAACTTTTCCCTTTTGATTCGTGCATAAGTTAGTAACTAATGTGTGATCTACGAATTAACTAAATCTTTGAATGTGGAGTACTTGACACAGCTATGGATTAAACGTCATGTCATGTCTTACCTTCATAAAGATCGAGAGTCGACTACTATTTAGATGGTTTATCCATATTTTTATCTTCTTGATAAAACTCTCGATACCAATGATGATTGGATTGGTGATTAAGATAACGTTTCGGGCGTCGGTGGTGGAACTCCTCTTTTGTGCAACGCTCATGATTACACTTCTCTACCGAAACTGAAAGGATCGGCCTTCGGCAAAATCTTTTCGAAGGCTGTTCATAAGAAAGAAACATTACTATTGTCCGACGCCGACAAAGGTCGGTACTTGGCTACTTTGACTTCTCAAAATGATTTTTTCCACCTTAAGCTTTCATCGATGTTGAACTTCTCTAGGGATTCAGGAGAAATCCAAGTCATTGATTCCTTGAGTAGTCATTGTGTCTCTTAGGATGGTTCTTTGTTGTATGTTCAAGAGAAACTTAAGACATGAAACATATATGATAAGTGGATTATCAGTATTAGACCAAAGCGAGAACAATCAAAGGTGGAAAACAAGGTGGTACCCAAAAGGAAATGGTCACAGAACTTTTAGGGTGTGTTGAGCACTCAACACAAGGGATGACACCTAGAAGGGTCAGGGGTGACACATTTCATGTTCCAATAGACATATAGGGTCTACAAAAAGCACAAATCAAGATGACACATGGCACATCGATCGTGGGTCCACGTCACCCTGGCGATGTCGAATTTCCACGTCACACCATACTAAAAACCTTCTAACATCCCTCAAATCTCACGGTTGAGATCCAACCACATAGATCCATAGATTGATGGCTCACATTACTTCACGACTTTGGCCTTCAGGGGTTTTACGATGCAAACTCCTCTTTTCTCCTGGAGCTGATCACCATCGGGTTGACCACAACCTAGATTTGATGGTTAGGAAAAGTCCTGAAGCGTCCCTGAATCGATGTCTCTCATCACTTCGGGATTCAGAGCTTATCGAAACACCACACCTCAAATCCCCCAGAGTTCCCAGTCTCTGAACTAAAGGATCTAGCGTCATGTGTTCCTTGTATATCAATGGCTAAGAGGGATCCCAAATAATCTAAGGATCGATGGTCCTCATTACTTCGTGACTCTGACCTTCGGCGATTTTGGCTTTACTTCCACTCCATTCTCCCAAAGAAGAACTTCGTCGAAGTATCATTTGTGGGTTCCTCCTCCTGAATGATCGGACGGTAGGCAAGGATCAGAATGATCTCCTCAAATCTACAGCTCTTCCTACTTCGTAACTTCGACGTTCGAGGAGTTTGATGCTATAGCATCTCCATTCTCCTGAAGTAGAACTTCACCAAAGTCATCTCAGTGTAGATCCAACAGCTGAGGGAACCCTCGAAAATTATCGATCGGTGGCTCGCACTACTTTGTGAAGGGGATTTGGATCCTGGTTTAGTTGGTAAGATAGGTTCATCTAATCATTAGGGTAACCACCCAACGCCGGTCAACCTTACAGGTAATCTGATCCAGATTATTTTCGGCACGAAATGAGAGTGGAGATATAACACAGAAATATAAAGAGATATTGGAAGAGAAACAATAATATAATAGAGATATATCGGAAATATAACCAGAGGCAAATATATACAGTAATACACAATTTCTATTAATGAAATAAATGTACAGAGACTGTAAAAATACAGAGTGAAAGACTCGCTAGAATGGTGACATCTTATCTTTGAGAAGAGATGTGACAGCTACTCACATTTGTAAGAAGATGATTACAATGAGGCTCTGAAGGCATTTTTACAATAAATAGGAATTCCAAAAACCCTAGACATCCAAACGCCTAACCCTAGGAGATGAAGTGCCAAAAGTCATGTGGGTCCCATTTGGGTAAGTTAGTACATCAACTTCCCGGGGTTGTAACTTTTGCATACGATATTCGTTTTAGGCATATGATAGCCCATTGGAAAGGTATTGTTGAGGAGATTAGTTTTGGGGGATCAATCATGAACTCAAATATCATTGAGAAAATCTATCTCAAAAATCCTTCATTTAGGCTCTCAAAATAGCCCTCGAAGTTAAAAACTGCTAAAGATAGTAAATTACCAAAATTGCTAGAAAAATGTTTTGAGCCAATTGGAAAAGGTGGGTGGCCACTGATATCCACCTGGATCAATCCTCCCTCCTTAGGAAGCAATGGTATACATTGCGTTGAGTGTCCGGGGGAGAGGTAAAAGTGTTTGTTGAATCTGCATCTTGAGGAGTTGCTTGCCTTATTGGAGAAGTTGCGTTGCTTAGCTTGTTGAAGGTTGTCATGAACATGTGGCTAGAAGGGTTGGACCTTTTTAGCCAGTCTGGATACATGAAATCCCTGTGTGCAGAAGGAATCAGTGTTCTTTGTCGCAACCTTGTCGAACTACTTCTGTTGAATAGAAGGTGCTTGGGGCGAGGTTGTAGTGGTTGCAGTTTCCTTCTGTTACCCTTTTGAACAGATTGTGAAGAAGCTAAATTTTTCATTATGAGATACTACCTTGTGACACTGTTTAGGTGGAACAATAGTTGGAACTACCTCTGGTATTCTATAGATATGAACCCCCAAAGTAACAATGACACTATGGGGTTGAGACTCGTAAACAGGATGGCATCTCCACATACATGGTTGGCCCAAGAGGACATCAGAGACATCTAGTGGGGAAACATCACATAATACCCCATCCTTGAAGGGTTGGATGTCGTATGATAATCCACATTGTTGGCTAACACATAGATCTTGTACTTGGAAAATCCACCCAATGTTGTATGGTTGCGGGTGTGGTGTAGTTGACAATCCCAACTGTTTGACGACCTTTGTTGAGATGAGGTTCTTCTGGCTTCCGCTATCAAAAATAAAATGCAGTGGGGTCCCCTTCACCCACATTTGTGAATGAAAAAGGTGCCCCCCCTCTTCAGGATCTATTGGTTCTTCTAGTTGAATTGTTGTCGTTGGGACAATAGCAGTGGGGTCTGCGTCAATGATCTTTCCTTTACCAGTATTTTCAGAATTAGATTCTAAATTAGGGTTTGACTCCTTGTCTTTCATCTCAACCACCACTGACTGTTTTGAGTGAAATTCATTGGTGTTGTGCCAGGGGATTTTGTGGAAATTGCACCATTTTCTGGTGTCCTTCTTTGTCTTCCTATGACCCTTCTTTTCCCAGGGCTTGGACTAGTTTTGGGGAGACTGTTTATTAGGGTCGTCTTTGTCATACTTTGGTTGTTGCGGATTTACGGACCCGAACTCCCATTTTTTTTTGTTCTTAAATTTCTTCTCGATTTTAACAACATATCGATAAGCAACACCGAGTGATGAGATGTCCAGAAAATCCATTTCAGTCTGGATGTATCTGTGTAGAGCCCCATGGTATTTTAGAACCAAATTTCATTCAAAGTCTTTGATACCCATTTTGGTGTGCAAGGTATGGAAGGTATTGGTGAAATCTGAAACTGCTTGGTCCCTCTCTTGTTGCAGTGTGTTGCACCTCATGTATTGGTCCTCATAGTTTCCAATGGGGTAATACTGCTCCTTTACCGCATCCAAAAAAAAATCCCAAGTCGGCTTGACCCCATATATTCCAAAATCCTCTATGGAAATTTTCTCCCAGTAAGTTTCCCACCAATGTTTGACATGGGGGAGAGTTTTAAGGAGTGTGAAGGTGATCTTTTCCCTATTGAAAAAATGGTGAACAGAGAAATAACCTTATAGTAGATTTAACCAGTTGTTTAGGGCTTTTGCATCTATCTGTACTTCAAATACAGGAATATCAAAATTAACTTGGACCTTGAAAGGAAAGGTTCTTCCAAAGTGGTCACTTGATGAAGATGCACATGTTGCTAATGACAAGCATTGAAGGATGTGGGAAAAATTCTCCATCGTTTCGCCCCTCTATCGCGTGAGAGCTTGCTCAAGCAACATATTGATAGGATCATCTTCTCCATCGTTTTTATTTTCTTCTTCCATTGAGGGTTTCTTGGGTGTGCAAGTGCGATTGTCCCCAAGAGAGACAAGCTCAATACCAAACTTTCTATACTCAGACCTTGTAGGGGACATGCACTGTAAAATGATCAAGAGCAGCTTGCTCTGATACCACTGATTCAGATTATTTTCGGCACGAAATGAGAGGGAAGATATAACACAAAAATATATAGATATATTTAAAGAAAAAAAATAATATAACAAAGATATATAGGAAATATAACCAAAGGCAAATATATACATTAATACACGATTTTTATTAATGAAATAAATTTACAGAGACTATAAAAATACAGAGTGAAAGACTTGCTAGAATGGTGGCAACTTATCTTTGAGAAGAGATGTGACAGTTGCTCGTATTCACAAGAAGATGATTACAATGAGGCTCTGAAGGCATTTTTACAATAAACAAGAATGCAAAAAACCCTAGACATCCAAAAACCTAACCCTGGGAGATGAAGCACCAAAAGTCATGTGGGCCCCGTTTGGGTAAGTTAGTACATCAACTTCCTAGGGTCGTAATTTTTGCATACGATCTCCGTTTTAGGCATATTATATTCTGTTGGAAAGGTATCATCGAGGAGATTCATTTTGGGGGCTCAATCATTCCTTTGAATATCGTTTAGAAATACGATATCGAAAATCATTTATTTAGTCCCTCAAAATAGCCCTTGAAGTTAAAAACTACTAAAAATAGTAAATTACCAAAATCGCCAGAAAATTGTTTTGACCAGTTGGAAAAGGTGGGTTGCCACTGATATCCACCTGGATCATAATCGCAACTCTTAGTCACCCTCGGCGATTTTTTGACTATTTGGGCCGACAATACTCTGAAGTGTCGGACTTTCGGAGCTCCGAAGCCAGAAGGACTTAGCTCCCTTAGGATTAGCATAGGGTTCGTGGGTGTTGGTCATATGGGTCCTTCTAAACTCTCACGAGTTAAATGAGAATATAATCATCATAAGGTTTTTAAGGACTTGGGAATGATATCCCAGTTGCACAACAAGGTGTTTGAAGGAGATGTCATTTTCATACTGACAGGGTCAAATTGATGCAATGTTTTCTATCCCAGCCCTCCTATAGGTTTACATCCCAAGACATCTCAAAGGCCAATCTGGGGCATATAGCCGATCAATTAGAAGAATAAGTCCACAAGAAGACAAATTCATACACGTAACTTGATCATTCAATACAAAGACGATTCTTAGATGTATAAATACATGCATTCATTCATTATTCCATTTTAAAACACAAAGTATGGAAACACTTATCAGAACCAGAAGACATGATGCAACTGTTGAAAGGGGTGCATGTTTCCACCCAACCATCGGCCTAGTCACTCCTAATGGATTTACCACTACCCACCCCTAAGTTAGACCATGATTCTCTAAGAGAAAATTATTTCTTCTGACTCAACAACAACCAGGTGGAGGTTTCTCTCCTCCTCCCACAAGATCTTGGAAACAAATGTTCTCTATACCAAGCAAAGAGGCCTGCATGAGTACTTCCTCAGTCACTCAGAACCTTCATTTATCAGCTTGTATCATAACTCTTCTAGCCACTTCCTACGACTAGAACACATTTGTTTCTTATTTATTCCTCAAACTTGAGAGTTTAGTCTCTCTTCTCTGCTTCTCTTTGCAGGTCTTCCTCTTCCCACCACACCTTCCTTTCTTTCCTTCCTCAACAAGATTTTGCATGGCCTCAATTCCCAGTCCATGGTTAGGTCTGAAATCCTTACAGATGGGCGCTCTACCCCATCCCCTCATTAACTCTTGAGGAGGTCTTCCCACCTACCAACCTGACTGTAATTCATTCCTGGGTCAGAGGACTTTTCTGGTCCTAAGCAATTAAATCCAGCAAGGTACTAGTTTGGCAAGGTTTACCTCAACCATTCCTAGTTCCCCTCACCATGTATTTCATAGAATCCATGGTCTATCTTGGAAAACCCCCCTTTTAGAAGTCATGCAACACTTATCCATTTTCTATTAATAACATAAATTACATTCATTAAACTTTTATACAAAGGTTTCTCAATTCAAACATTCACACATATCAAGTTTTCCATAGTCTCTTGGCCAATATATTTATATTTACAAAATGGGGGAAACATGGTTGTTACAATCCCATCCCCCTTAAAGGAACAACATCCTTGTTGTTCTATATGTCAATGTGCTCTGTATATAAATAATGTTGGTTTTGAAGCATAATTATCTTCTTAATTCAGAGGTATTTGTTTTTAGCCATGTTTATACCCCATGAAGAATTTACACCCCAGAAGAATGTACACTCTTCCATGTAGGGGAGTGCACAGGGGGGTTACCTCCTCTGCGGGGTTCGGAGGAGAAGCCCCCGAAGGAAATTTTCCTTGTAATTGTAATTTCATTGTAAATCTGGACCATTCATTATAAGGTCACAGATCTGATGGTAGAAGTTATGTTTGGGTTTTTTTCCCTATAAGGAAACCCTCTTTTATGAGGGAAATGTATTGCGGCTATGGATCATTACGAATATTGTATTTTGATTGAGGAGACTGTGAGAGAAAGAAGAGGAAGTTACAGCGGGTGTGTTATGGGTTGTATTCCTTCATTTGTTGGATAATAATAAAGGAAGGACCTGGCATTTTCTCTGGTGGACGTAGCCTGCACTGGGTGAATCACATATATATGTGTCTCTATTGTATTGTGTATCTTCTATGTTTTATTTCTTCATTTTTTTATTTTATTGCTATGTGATCCTTCTTTTCTAACAACTGGTATCAAAGAAAAAGGTAACTCGTAGGAAAAGAGGGCTCCTGGTTCGAGTGGGAGTAATGGTGGAAGATGGAAAGTTTAGGGTCAAGAAATTTAACAGCCAAAACTACCAGTTATGGAAGATGCAGATGGAGGATTATTTATATCAGAAGGATATATTCCTACCATTGGGTGGAATAGTAAAGAATTTGATGGCCATGAAGGACGGAGAATGGGAGGTTCTTGGTAGAAAGGCACTAGGAATGATACGGCTAAGCCTAGAAGCATCAGTGGATTTCAATATTTTGAAAGAAAAGACAACGAAGGATATGATGGATGAATTGGATAAAATGTATGAAAAACCCTCGATTTCCAATAAGGTATTTCTAATGAAGAGATTATTTAATATGAAGATTTCAGAAGGTGGGTTTTTTGCAGATCATTTAAATGAATTTAATACGGTTACTAATCAACTAAGCTTTGTAAAAGTGGACTTTGATGATGAGGTCGGGGCTCTTCTAATCTTGTGCTCATTTCCAGAAAGTGGAACGGCTTGGTCATGGTTGTAAGTAACTATGTCTCTAGTTCAAATACTTTAAAATTTGATGATGTTTTTGGTGTTATCCTTAGTGAGGAAATACAATGGAAAAGCACATGTGAGATATTAGGTAATGCGTTAAACATGGAAAACAAGGGAAGACAAAAGAATAGAGGAAAGGGCTCAGGGAACCATGGGAATTCTAGGAAGGGCAGATCCAAATCCATATTTGGAAAGATAGAGTGCTGGAATTGTGGGAAGAAAGGACATTTGAAGAAAGAATGGAGAGCTCCAAAGAAACAAAGAGATGGACAACATAATAAAAATCAGGAAGCAAATGTAACAGGTGATGTGTTACAAGATTCTTTGATTCTTTCTATAGATAATATTTCTAAGTTTTAGGTAGCAGATTCAAGGGCTTCATTTCATGCCACACCCCATAGGAAACATTTTCTAGATTATGTTCAAGGTGATTTTGGACAGGTTCATTTGGGTGATGATGCACCATGCAAAATTGTTGGAATGGGAGAGGTAAAAATAAAAAAACACAATGGAAGCCAATCGTTGTTGAAAGAGGTAAGACATGTTCCATATCTAAGGAAAAATCGGATTTCAACAGGTAAGTTGGAAAGTGAAGGTTGTATATCCATATTTACAGATAAGGTGTGGAAGGTCACCAAAGGATCATTGGCGATAACAAAATGGGAGAAGGTAGGTACATTGTATTTATGCATTGGTAATACTAATTCTTCTATCTCTTTAGCTTCTACAAGAGTGGATACAACACTATGGCATCATAGGCTTGGGCATATGAGTGAGAAGGGGATGAAGATACTTCACAAAAGAAATTTGTTGTTGGATCTTAAACAAATTGATTTGGATTTTTGTGAGAATTGTGTTTATGGAAAGAAGAAGAGAGTCATATTTCTTAGAGTTGGAAAAGAGAAGAAGAACGAAAGGTTAGAGATTGTGCATACAGATGTATGGGGACCATCTCATGTATCATCTCTTGGTGGCTCTCATTATTATGTTACTTTTATTGATGATGCAACTAGAAAAACTTGGGTTT
>JZKD02S2071462.1:312242-322690 GCA_000966675.3 Picea glauca | reverse complement strand
CATATTGATAAAGAAAATAGAACAAAGCTTGAGGCAAAATCCAAGAAGTGTACCTTTATTGGATATGGTGTTAATGATTTTGGTTATCTCTTATGGGATTATGAAAATAAAAAAAGTCATTAGGAGTAGAGATGTCATATTCAATGAGAATTCCATGTACAAAGATCAGTTGCAGGGAAAGAAACAGGTAAAAGAAAAAACAAAATACACAGTGCTTGATGAGATAGCTGGAAAAGAAACTCCAAAGGTACCATAAAATCAAATTTACAACAACAAGATCAACAGGTGTCTCAAACTCCTGCAAGTTTTGTTAGAAGATCTACCAAGTTAAGTAGACTACCTGAACGATACTCTCCTTCATTGTATTATTTATTGTTGATTGATTCTGGTGAACCAGAATTTTATGAAGAGGCAATGCAGGTAGACACCAAAAAGAAGTGGGATAAAGGAATGAAAGAGGAAATGGATTCCCTGGTAAATAACCATACTTGGGATTTGGTTCATTTTCCTGCAGGAAAAAGAGCATTACAAAGTCAATGCATTTACAAGTTGAAGGAAGAAGATGGAGGGAAAAAGTGGTACAAGGCTAGACTTTATGTAAAGGGGTTTGCAAAAAAGAAAGGTATATATTTTGATGAGATATTTTCTCTTGTTAAAATGACTTCAATTAGGACTATTTTAAGTCTTGTGGCAATAGAATATTTGCATCTTGAACAGTTAGATGTAAAAAAAAAAATTCTCCATGGGGATTTAGAGGAAGAGATTTATATGCAATAGCCACAGGGGTATGAGGTCAAAGGGAAGGAGAATTTGGTATGCAAGTTGAAGAAGAGATTGTATGGCCTAAAGAAATCTCCAAGGAAGTGGTATTTGAAGTTTGATAGGTTTATGATAGAACAAGTTTATAGTAGATGTCATTCTGATCATTGTGTTTATTTTAATATATTATCTTGCTATTGTATGTAGATGCCATGCTTGTTGCAGGGTCTAATATGTAGGATATAAATGTTCTCAAGAAGTAATTAGCTAATTCATTTGTGATGAAGGATTTTAGTGTTGCAAAGAAAATCCTTGTTATGAGAATAACAAGAGACAGGAAAAATCGCAAATTGACATTGTCTCAGGGTGACTACATAGAGAAGGTGTTGGAGAAGTTTAGAATGTAGAATGAAAAACCAGTTAGTACACCTTTAGCCAACCATTTCAAATTAACTAAGGAAATGTGTCCCAAGACACATGAGGAGATAGAATACATGTCCAGGGTCCCTTATTCATCAGTAGTTGGCAACTTGATGTATGAGATGGTTTGCACAAGACCATATATTGCACATTATGTAGGAGTTGTGATCATGTATATGAACAATCCAAGTAAAGAACATTGGGAAGAAGTAAAGTGTATTCTCAGGTATTTGAGAGGTACTGCTACTCATGCATTATGTTTTGGAGGTTCAGACACTGTTCTACAGGGATATGTTGATTCAGATATGGTAGGTGATAAATATAGCAAGAGGAGCACCATAGGGTATGTTTTTACTATAGGTGGAACAACAATAAGTTGGATTTCGAAACTGCAAAAGGTTGTTGTACTTTCAACAACAGAGGGAGAATATGTTGTTGCTACATAGGCTAGTAAATAACTGATTTGGTTACAGAGGTTTATGGAGGAATTGGGAAACAAGGAGGAGAATAGCAGGTTGTATTGTGACGGTGAGAGTGCCATTCATATTGCAAAGAACTTAGCCTTCCATTCAAATACTAAGAATATACATCTCAGGTACCATTTCATACGATTCATTTTGGAAGATGGACATTTGAAGTTGGAAAAGATACACACTAGCCAGAATCCTCCAAACATGTTAACAAAGGGAGTAACCAGGGAGAAACTGAGTTCCTTCTTAGTTTCAATTGGTCTTCAATCATGAAGGTGAAGATGAGAAATTTTCCAGGTCCAAGAAGGATCATAGTCCAGCATATACAACAACGATGGAGTTATTGAGATCAGTCTCCAAGTGGGAGATTGTTGGTTGTGGAGCGTGATTATCTTTCTGATTCAGAGGTATTTGTTTTCATCCATGTTTATACCCCATGAAGACTTTACACCCCGGAAGAATGTACACTCTTCCATGCAGGGGAGTGTAGAGGGGGGTTACCCCCTATGTGGGGATCGGGGGAAAGCGGGCCCTCAGCAGGGGTGAATCCCCCGAAGGGAAAATTGACTTGTAAATGTATATTGTAATTTCATTGTAAATATGGACCATTCATTATAAGGTTGTAGATCTGACGGTAGAAGTTATGTTAGGGTTTTTTTCTCTAGAAGGAAACCCTCTTTTATGAGGGAAATGTATTATGACTATGGATCATTGTGAATATTGTATTCTGAGTGAGGAGTCTGTGAGAGAAATAAGAGGAAGTTACAACGAGTGTGATGTAGGTTGTATCCCTCCATTTGTTGGATAATAATAAAGGAAGGACCTGGAAATTTCTCTGGTGGACGTAGCCCACACCGGGTGAACCACGTATATTTGTGTCTCTATTGTATTGTGTATCTTATGTGTTTTATTTCCATATTTGTTTTATTTTATTGATCCACGATCATGTTTTTCTAACACATAAGTAAACAAAAATGGATATGCTTGTCTCATGGCATCCTCCATTTCCCACGTAGCCTCATCTAGGCCAAAGTGTTTCCACTGCACCTTGACTTGTGCAATGGTTCAGTTCCTGAGTGAGGTTTCCTTCCTATCTAGTATGCATTGAGGTTCTGGCAAGAATTCTCCCTCTGTCTCCACCTGAATCACCGACCATTCAATTATATGTTTAGAATCATGTACATATTTCTTCAATAATGAAACATGGAAAACATTATGTTCCTTTACTATGGGAGGGAGTTCTAGCCTATAGGCTACATGTCTCACTCTATATAATATTTCAAAGGGTCCATAATATTGGGGTTCCATCTTGGCACAAGTTCCGATTCTCAGGGAACTCTTCCTGGGTCTAATTCTGAGATAGACATGGTCTCATGTCTTGAACTCTCTAGGAGTTCTCTTTCTTTCGGCGTAAATCTTCTATCTATCCTGAGAAGTTTTCAGATTTGTCTTAATTTGAATCACTTGTTGTTCCATTTCTTTCATCATGTCAAGTCCAATTGTAATTCTATCCACTAGATTACTCCAGCTGATTGGAATCTTGCACTATCTACAATAGAGGGCTTCAAAAGGGCTCATCTTCAATGACTCTTGAAAACCGTTGTTGTAATAAAATTCTACCAATGGCAGGTAGTATTCCCACTTCTTAGGTTGATGCATTACATGCATCCTTAACATGTATTCTAACATTTGGTTCACTCTTTCTGTCTGTCCATCCGTTTGAGGGTGATACATTGTGCTAAACAACAATTTAGTCTCGAAGCCAGCAATTAAGGACTTCCAAAAGCTTGAAGTAAATTTTGTGTCTCTGTTAGATATAATCTCCCTATGCATACTATGCAGTCTAATATATCCTTCATGAAGATGTTGGAAATATCTATTGCCTTGCAAGTTGACTTGATGAGAACGAAGTGAACAGACTTGCTCAATTTGTCCACCACTGCCATGATGGCATCATTCTTCTTGGTCGATTTTGGTAATCTGGTGATGAAATCCATGGAGATGGTTTCCCAATTCCATTCTAGAATTGGTAGAGGCTATAACAACCATGTTGGGTGTCAGTGTTCTTCCTTAACTTGTTGGCATTCTAGACACTTAGCTAGATATTCAGCTATGTCCTTTTTCAATTCAGGCCAATAGAATTGTTTCCTAGTGGTCATGATCATTTTCTGATAACCTGGATGACCAGTATATGGTCTATTGTGTAGTCCATCCATTATGAACAACTTCAATTCATCACAACTTGGAATATACAATCTGTTTTTGTAAGTTAGTAGGTCTTCATAAAGCATCTAATAGCCTTCATACTTTAGCCCTGTGGGCTCTTGCTTTAGGTATGACATCACGGTCTTGAAAAATGCATTTGTTTATTGTGCATTCCTGACTCTCTTCCTGACATCCATTTTACATGTTCTTACCACTTCCAGGTGAATCATTTTCACACTTCTACTAAGGGCATCGACCACCCTATTTTCATTTCCTTCGATGTGTTTGATTTCGAAATCAAACTCACTAAGGAGAGCCATCCACCTAGCTTGTCTAGCATTGAGTTTTGGTTGGTCAAACAGGTGCCTCAACCCACAATGATCTGTCATAAGTAAAAATATCCTACCCATGAGGTAATGCCTCCACATTTGTAAAGAATTCACTATGGAAGCCAACTATAGATCATGGGTCACGTAATTGATTTCATTTTCATTCAATTTTATGGATTCGTAGCAAATTACACACCCTTCTTGCAAAAGGACTCCTCTGAGTCCTTCCTTACAACGTTTGTGCATACGAGGAAGTCATCATCAGGTTATGCAATCTTCAGTACAGGTGCATGGGTTAGAAGGTATTTCATTTCTTGAAATCTTTCTTCAAATTTTGATGTCCAAGTGAATTTAACCCCCTTTTTCTGAAGGGCAGTGATTGGACAACCAATCTTGGAAAATCCTTTTATGAACCTTCTATAGTATCTTGCTAAGCCCATAAAAGATCTGATATTAGATACATCCTTTGGGGTAGGCCATTCCATGATATATCTAATCTTGTCAAGTTTTACTTCCACTCCTTCTTCAAAAATAACATGGCCTAAGTAATGGACTTGTTTCTAGAAAAAGTCACACTTGATAAACTTATCATAGAGATGATGCTCTCTTAGTACTTGAATTACTAATTTAAGATATTCTTCATGCTCNAAGGAATGAAAGAGGAAATGGATTCCCTGGTAAATAACCATACTTGGGATTTGGTTCATTTTCCTGCAGGAAAAAGAGCATTACAAAGTCAATGCATTTACAAGTTGAAGGAAGAAGATGGAGGGAAAAAGTGGTACAAGGCTAGACTTTATGTAAAGGGGTTTGCAAAAAAGAAAGGTATATATTTTGATGAGATATTTTCTCTTGTTAAAATGACTTCAATTAGGACTATTTTAAGTCTTGTGGCAATAGAATATTTGCATCTTGAACAGTTAGATGTAAAAAAAAAAATTCTCCATGGGGATTTAGAGGAAGAGATTTATATGCAATAGCCACAGGGGTATGAGGTCAAAGGGAAGGAGAATTTGGTATGCAAGTTGAAGAAGAGATTGTATGGCCTAAAGAAATCTCCAAGGAAGTGGTATTTGAAGTTTGATAGGTTTATGATAGAACAAGTTTATAGTAGATGTCATTCTGATCATTGTGTTTATTTTAATATATTATCTTGCTATTGTATGTAGATGCCATGCTTGTTGCAGGGTCTAATATGTAGGATATAAATGTTCTCAAGAAGTAATTAGCTAATTCATTTGTGATGAAGGATTTTAGTGTTGCAAAGAAAATCCTTGTTATGAGAATAACAAGAGACAGGAAAAATCGCAAATTGACATTGTCTCAGGGTGACTACATAGAGAAGGTGTTGGAGAAGTTTAGAATGTAGAATGAAAAACCAGTTAGTACACCTTTAGCCAACCATTTCAAATTAACTAAGGAAATGTGTCCCAAGACACATGAGGAGATAGAATACATGTCCAGGGTCCCTTATTCATCAGTAGTTGGCAACTTGATGTATGAGATGGTTTGCACAAGACCATATATTGCACATGATGTGGGAGTTTTGATCATGTATATGAAAAATCCAAGTAAATAACATTGGGAAGAAGTAAAGTGTATTCTCAGGTATTTGAGAGGTACTACTACTCATGCATTATGTTTTGGAGGTTCAGACACTGTTCTACAGGGATATGTTGATTCAGATATGGTAGATGATAAATATAGCAAGAGGAGAACCACAGGGTATGTTTTTACTATAGGTGGAACAACAATAAGTTGGATTTCGAAACTGCAAAAGGTTGTTATACTTTCAATAATAGAGGGAGAATATGTTGTTGCTACATAGGCTAGTAAATAAATGATTTGGTTACAGAGTTTTATGGAGGAATTGGGAAAGAAGCAGGAGAATAGCAGGTTGTATTGTGACAGTGAGAGTGCCATTCATATTGCAAAGAACTTAGCTTTCCATTCAAATACTAATAATATACATCTCAGGTACCATTTCATACGATTCATTTTGGAAGATGGACATTTGAAGTTGGAAAAGATACACACTAGACATAATCCTCCAAACATGTTAACAAAGGGAGTAACCAAGGAGAAACTGAGTTCCTGCCCAGTTTCAGTTGGTCTTCAATCATGAAGGTGAAGAAGAGAAATTTTCCAGGTCCAAGAAGGATCATAGTCCAGCATATACAACAACGATGGAGTTATTGAGATCAGTCTTCAAGTGGGAGATTGTTGGTTGTGGAGCGTGATTATCTTCCTGATTCATAGGTATTTGTTTTCATCCATGTTTATACCCCATGAAGACTTTACACCCCAGAAGAATGTACACTCATACACACAGGGGAGTGCAGAGGGGGGTTACCCCCTATGTGGGGATCGGGGGCAAGTGAGCCCCTGGCATGGGTGAAGCCCTCAAAGGGAAAATTGACTTGTAAATGTATATTGTAATTTCATTGTAAATATGGACCGTTCATTATAATGTTGCAGATCTGATGGTAGAAGTTATGTTAGGGTTTTTTCCTCTAGAAGGAAACCCTCTTTTATGAGGGAAATGTATTGTGACTATGGATCATTGTGAATAGTGTATTCTGAGTGAGGAGACTGTGAGAGAAATAAGAGGAAGTTACAATGAGTGTGATGTAGGTTGTATCCCTCCATTTGTTGGATAATAATAAAGGAAGGACCTGGAAATTTCTCTGGTGGATGTAGCCCACACTGGGTGAACCACGTATATTTTTGTCTGTATTGTATTGTGTATCTTCTTTGTTTTATTTCCACATTTGTTTTATTTTATTGATCCACGATCATGTTTTTCTAACACATAAGTAATAAAAAATGGATATGTTTGTCTCATAGCATCCTCTATTTCCCACATAGCCTCATCTGGGCCAAAGTGTTTCCACTGCACCTTGACTTGTGCAATGGTTTAGTTCCTGAGTGAGGTTTCCTTCCTATCTAGTATGCATTGAGGTTCTGGCAGGAATTCTCCCTCCGTCTCCACCTGAATCACCGACCATTCAATTATATGTTTAGAATCATGTACATATTTCTTCAATAATGAAACATGGAAAACATTATGTTCCTTTACTATGGGAGGGAGTGCTAGCCTATAGGCTGCATGTCTCACTCTATATAATATTTCAAAGGGTCCATTATACTGGGGTGCCATCTTGGCACAAGTTCCCATTCTCAGGGAACTCTTCCTTGGTCTAATTCTGAGATAGACATGGTCTCATGTCTTGAACTCTCTGGGAGTTCTCTTTCTTTCGGTGTAAATCTTCTGTCTATCCTGAGAAGTTTTCAGATTTGTCTTAATTTGAATCACTTGTTGTTCCATTTCTTTCAGTATGTCAGGTACAATTGTAATTCTATCCACTAGATTACTCTAGCTGATTGGAATCTTGCACTGTCTACAATAGAGGGCTTCAAAAGGGCTCATCTTCAATGACTCTTGATAACCGTTGTTGTAATAAAATTCTACCAATGGCAGGTAGTATTCCCACTTCTTAGGTTGATGCATTACATGCATCCTTAACATGTCTTCTAATATTTGGTTCACTCTTTCTGTCTATCCATCCATTTGAGGGTGATACATTGTGCTAAACAAAAATTTAGTTTCGAAGCCAGCAATTAAGGACTTCCAAAAGCTTGAAGTAAATTTTGTGTCTCTGTCAGATATAATCTCCCTAGGCATACTATGCAGTCTAAATATATCCTTCATGAAGATGTTGGAAATATCTATTTCCTTGCAAGTTGACTTGACGAGAACGAAGTGAGCAGACTTGCTCAATTTGTCCACCACTGTCATGATGGCATCATTCTTCTTGGTCGATTTTGGTAATCCGGTGATGAAATCCATGGAGATGGTTTCCCAATCCCATTCTAGAATTGGTACAGGCTATAAAAACCATGTTGGGTGTCATTCTTCTTCCTTAACTTGTTGGCATTCTAGACACTTAGCTAGATATTCATCTATGTCCTTTTTCAATTCAGGCCAATAGAATTGTTTCCTAGTGGTCGTGATCATTTTCTGATAACCTGGATGACCAGTATATGGTCTCTTGTGTAGTTCATCCATTATGAACCACTTCAATTCATCACAACTTGGAATATACAATCTATTTTTGTAAGTCAGTAGGTCTTCATAAAGCATCTGATAGCCTTCATACTTTAGCCTTGTGGGCTCTTTCTTTAGGTATGACATCACGGTCTTGAAAAATGCATTTGTTTATTGTGCGTTCCTGACTCTCTCCCTGACATCCATTTTACATGTGCTTACCACTTCCAGGTGAATCATTTTCACACTTCTACTAAGGGCATCAACCACCCTATTTTCATTTCCTTTGATGTGTTTGATTTCAAAATCAAACTCACTAAGGAGAGCCATCCACCTAGCTTGTCTAGCATTGAGTTTTGGTTGGTCAAACAGGTGCCTCAAGCCACAATGATCTGTCATAAGTAAAAATATCCTACCCATGAGGTAATACCTCCACATTTTTAAATCATTCACTATGGAAGCCAACTATAGATCATGGGTCACGTAATTGATTTCATTTTCATTCAATTTTATGGATTCGTAGCAAATTACACACCCTTCTTGCAAAAGGACTCCTCTGAGTCCTTCCTTACAACGTTTGTGCATACGAGGAAGTCATCATCAGGTTATGCAATCTTCAGTACAGGTGCATGGGTTAGAAGGTATTTCATTTCTTGAAATCTTTCTTCAAATTTTGATGTCCAAGTGAATTTAACCCCCTTTTTCTGAAGGGCAGTGATTGGACAACCAATCTTGGAAAATCCTTTTATGAACCTTCTATAGTATCTTGCTAAGCCCATAAAAGATCTGATATTAGATACATCCTTTGGGGTAGGCCATTCCATGATATATCTAATCTTGTCAAGTTTTACTTCCACTCCTTCTTCAAAAATAACATGGCCTAAGTAATGGACTTGTTTCTAGAAAAAGTCACACTTGATAAACTTATCATAGAGATGATGCTCTCTTAGTACTTGAATTACTAATTTAAGATATTCTTCATGCTCCTCTCGGTTCTTAGAGTAGATTAGGATATCATCAATGAAAACCAATACAAATCTGTCTAGGAATTTGTTGAGTACATTATTCATCAAGCACATAAAAGTGGTGGGGGTATTGGTTAATCCAAATGGAACCACCACAAATTCGTAGTGACCATATCTTGTCCCGAAGGTTGTTTTGTGGATGTTTTTATCCGTGATTTAGACTTGATGGTATCCGGACCTTAAGTCAATCTTTGAGAAAATGGAAGCACCACTTAATTGGTCAAACAAGTCATTGATTCTTGGTAAGGGATGCTTTTTCTTTATGGTTATCTTATTGAGCTATCTATAGTCTATGCACAGTCGGAGTGTGCCATCTTTCTTTTTCACAAACAAGGAAGGTGCTCCCCATGGAGACATGTTGGGTCATATGTATCATTTTTCCATCATCTCCTTTAGTTGTAGCTTGAGCTCAACTATCTCTATTGTACTCATATTATAGGGTGTCCTAGACACTGACACTTCTCCTGGTGCAATTTCTATGGAGAATTTAATGTCTCTTCTCAGACGTAGACTTGGTACCTCTTATGGAAACACATATTTATACTCTCTTAATATGGTGTGGTCCTCTAGGTTTGCTCTGTCATCCTCAATATATTCCAACACCTATATTGCATATAGAGGACATCACTTCCTGCAATACTTTTCATTTGAAGGGTTGATATTCATCTTACTGAGTGTTGGCAGCCAATTCAATTTTTTCCATTACCGTATAAGCTGCCTACACCTTTTGTCTCCTGAATGTCAAGGTATCATCGCATTTTTCAAAGAGACCATGTTTCATTTCATATGACATTTGCAAATTGGTTTCAATTTAGTTTTCACGACTAAAAGCGTGAAAACTCCTCCATCGTTATTTGGACTTTCATGATCTGCTCATTGATATTTTGATTGGTACTTACCTTTGGTTTATTTTTCGAACTATGTCCATTTACCTACTTTACTCTGATTGCGCAGCTTGATTTTTTATTTAATTGATGAGGCATTGAGCATGTTAATCTATGAATTATATTTGATTATATAGGGGTCATGGTTGATTTTGTTTTATGTAATGTGACCCTTACTTTCATAAGCTCTTGGATTATCGATTTCATAAAGTCATTTAGTCACAATGTTTTACAAACTTTGATTATACATTATGCGACAAGCGCATGGTCAATATATGAGTTTCGATTTCATGTTGAATGGCAATGGT
>JZKD02S2071462.1:255063-270632 GCA_000966675.3 Picea glauca | reverse complement strand
AGGAAGTTGATGTACTAACTTACCCAAATGGGGCCCACATGACTTTTGGTACTTCATCTCCCAGGGTTAGGTTTTTGGATGTCTAGATTTTTTTGTATTCTTGTTTATTGTAAAAATTCCTTCAAAGCCTCATTGTAATCATCTTCTTGTGAATATGAGCAGCCGTCACATCTCTTCTTAGATATAAGATGCCACCATTCTAGCAAGTCTTTCACTCTGTATTTTTACAGTCTCTGTAAATTTATTTCATTAATAAAAATTGTGTATTAATGTATATATTTGCCTCTGGTTATATTTCATATATATCTTTTTTATATTATTGTTTCTCTTTAAATATCTCTATATATTTTTGTGTTATATCTTCCCTCTCATTTCGTGCCGAAAATAATCCGAATCAGTGGTATAAGAGCAAACTGCTCTTGATCATTTTTCAGTGCATGTCCCCTACAAGGTCTGAGTATAGAAAGTTTGGTATTGACCTTGTCTCTCTTGGGGACAATCGCTCTCGCACACCCAAGAAACCCTCAATGGCAGAAGAAAATAAAAATGATGGAGAAGACGATCCTATCAATATGTTTCTTGAGCAAGCTCTCACGCGACAGAGGGATGAAACGATGGAGAATTTTTCCCACATCCTTCAATGCTTTTCATTAGCAACATGCGCATATTCATCAAGCAACCACTTTGGAAGCACCTTTCCTTTCAAGGTCCAAGTTAATTTTGATATTCCTGTATTTGAAGTACAGATAGATGCAGAAGCCATAAAGAAATGGTTAAATCTACTAAAAGGTTATTTCTCTGTTCACCATTTTTCGATGGGGAAAAGATCACCTTCACACTCCTTAAAACTCTCGCCCATGTCAAAAATTGGTGGGAAAATTACTGGGAGAAAAGTTCCATAGAGGATTCTGGAATATATGGGGCCGAGCCCACTTGGGATTTTTTTGTGGATGCGGTAAAGGAGTAGTATTACCCCATTGGAAACTATGAGGACCAGTACATGAGATGCACCACACTGCAGCAAGAGAGGGGCCAAGCAGTTTCAAAGTTCACCAATACCTTCCATACCTTGTGCACCAAAATGGGTATCAAAGACTCCGATTGACATTTGGTTCTAAAATACCATGGGGCTCTACACAGATACATCTAGACTGAAATGGATTTTCTGGACATCTCATCACTCGGTGCTGCTTATCAAGAAGAAATTTAATAACTAGAACAAACGGGAGTTCGGGTCTGTAAATCCGCAACAACCAAAGTATGACAAAGATGACCCTAATAAACAGTCTCCCTAAAACTAGTCCAAGCCATGGGAAAAGAAGGTTCATAGGAAGACAAAGAAGGACACCGGAAAATGGTACGATTTCCACAAAATCCCCTGGCACAACACCAATGAATGTCACTCAAAAAAGTTAGTGGTGGTTGAGATGAAAGACAAGGAGCCGAACCCTAATTCAGACTCTGATTCTGAAAATACTGGTAAAGGAAAGATCATTGACGTAGACCCCACTGCTATTGTCGTGACCGCAACAATTCAACTAGAAGAACCAACAGATCCTGAAGAGGGGGGACACCTTTTTCATTCACAAATGTGGGTGAAGGGGACCCCATTGCATTTTATTTTTGATAGTGGAAGACAGAAGAACCTCATCTCAGCAGAGGTTGTCAAATAGTTGGGATTGTCAACAACACCATACCTACAACCATACAACATCGGGTGGCTTTGCCAAGTACAAGATCTATGTGTCGGCCAACAATGTCTATTGTCATACGACATCCAACCCTTCAAGGATGGGGTATTATGTGATGTCCTCTTGGGCCAACCATGTATGTGGAGATGCCATCATGTTTATGAGTCTTAACCCTTTGTGGGGGTTCATCTCTATAGAATACCATAGGTAGTTCAAACTATTGTTCCACCTAAACAATGTCACAAGGTAGTATCTCATAATGAAAAATTTAGCTTCTTCACAATCTATTCAAAAGGGTAATAGAAGGACACTGCAACCACTACAACCTCGCCCCAAGCACATTCTATTCAATAGAGGTAGTTCGACAAGGTTGCAAAAAATCACAAAGATTCCTTCTGCACATAGGCATTTCATGTAGCTAGACTGGCTAAAAAGGTCCAACCCTTCTAGCCACATGTTCGTGACAACCTTCAACAAGCTAAGCAACGCAACTTCTCCAATAAGGCAAGCAACTCCTCAAGATGCAGATTCAACAAACGCTTTTACCTCTCCCCCGGACACTCAACGTAATGGATACCATTGCTTCATAAGGAGAGAGAATTGATCCAAGTGGATATCAGTGGCCACCCACCTTGTCCAATTGGCTCAAAAAAATTTTCTAGCAATTTTGGTAATTTACTATCTTTAGCAGTTTTTAACTTCGAGGGCTATTTTGAGAGCCTGAATGAAGGATTTTTGAGATATATTTTCTCAATGATATCTAAATTCATTATTGAGCCCCCAAAATTAATCTCCTCGATGATACCTTTCCAATGGGCTATCATACGCCTAAAACAAATATCGTATGCAAAAGTTACAACCCCAGGAAGTTGGTGTACTAACTTACCCAAACGGGGCCCACGTGACTTTTGGCACTTCATCTCCTAGGGTTAGGATTTTGGATGTCTAGGGTTTTTGGAATTCCTATTTATTGTAAAAATGCCTTCATAGCCTCATTGTAATCATCTTCTTACGAATGCGAGTAGCCGTCACATCTCTTCTCAAAGATAAGATGTCACCATTCTAGCGAGTCTTTCACTCTGTATTTTTACAGTCTCTATACATTTATTTCATTAATAGAAATTGTGTATTATTGTATATATTTTCCTCTAGTTATATTTCCGATATGTCTCTGTTATATTATTGTTTCTCTTTCAATATCTCTTTATATTTCTGTGTTATATCTCCACTCTCATTTCGTGCCGAAAATAATCCGGATCAGATTACCTGTAAGGTTGACCGGCGTTGGGTGGTTACCCTAATGATTAGATGAACCTGTCTTACCAACTAAACCAGGATCCAAATCCCCTTCACAAAGTAGTTTGAGCCACCGATCGATAATTTTCAAGGGTTTCCTCAGCTGTTGGATCTATTGAGATGACTTTGGTGAAGTTCTACTTCAGGAGAATGGAGATGCTATAACATCAAACTCCTCGAACGTCGAAGTTATGAAGTAGGGAGAGCTGTATATTTAGGGAGATCATTCTGATCCTTGCCTATCGTCCGATCATTCAAGAGGAGGAACCCACAAATGGTACTTCGACGAAGTTCTTCTTTGGGAGAATGGAGTGGAAGTAAAGCCAAAATCGCTGAAGGTCGGAGTCATGAAGTAATGAGGACCATCGATCCTTAGATTATTTGGGATCCCTCTTAGCCATTGATATATAGGGAACACATGACGCTAGATCCTTTAGTCCAGAGACTAGGAACTCCGGGGGATTTGAGGTGTGGTGTTTCAATAAGCTCTGAATCCTGAAGTGATGAGAGCCATCGATTCAAGGATGCTTTAGGACTTTTCCTAACCATCAAATCTAGGTTGTGGTCAACCCGATGGTGATCAGCTCCAGGAGAAAAGAGGAGCTTGCATCGTAAAACCCCCGAAGGACAAATTTGTGAAGTAATGTGAGCCATCAATCTATGGATCTATGTGGTTGGATCTCAACCGTGAGATTTGAGGGATGTTAGAAGGTTTTTAGTATGGTGTGACGTGGAAATTCGACAGCACCAGAGTGACGTGGACCCATGATCGATGTTCCATGTGTCATCTCAATTTGTTCTTTTCGTAGACCCTATATGTCTATTGGAACATGACATGTGTCACCCCTGACTCTTCTAGGTGTCATCCCTTGTGTTGAGTGCTCAACACACCCTAAAAGTTCTGTGACCATTTCCTTTTGGGTACCACCTTGTTTTCGACCTTTGATTGTTCTCTCTTTGGTCTAAGACTGATAATCCACTTATCATATATGTTTCATGTCTTAAGTTTCTCTTGAACATATAACAAAGAACCATCTTAAGAGACACAATGAATACTCAAGGAATCAACGACTTGGATTTCTCCCGACTCCCTAGAGAAGTTCAACATCGACGAAAGCTTAAGGTGGTGAAAATCATTTTGAGAAGTCAAAGTAGCCAAGTATTGACCTTCGTCGGCGTCGGACGATAGTAATGTTTCTTTCTTACGAATAACCTTCGAAAAGATTTCATCGAAGGCCGATCCTTTTGGTTTCGGTAGAGAAGTGTAATCATGAGTGTCGCACAAAAGAGGAGTTCCACCATCGACGCCCGAAACGTCCTCTTAATCACCAATCCAATCGTCATTGGTATCGGGAGTTTTATCAAGAAGATAACAATATGGATAAACCATCTAAATAGTAGTCGACCCCCGATCTTTATGAAGGTAAGACATGACGTGACGTTTAATCCCTAGCTGTGTCAAGTACTCCGCATTCAAAGCTTTAGTTAATTCATAGATCACACATTAGTTACTAACTTGTGCGCGAATCAAAAGGGAAAATTTAAACTCACTGATACAATGAATCTCCATCCGCGCCTCTGTCGCCAACTAGTTAAGTTTCAGTGACAAAAATTCAGTAGCGGTTTATTTTGAAATCTGCATTTATCACCGGTATTAACTAACTGATATGACTAGTATTATCTCCTAGCTATATTCTTTCAATTCATTTTATGTGATCCCACTCTGCGTGACAAGGATTTTAGAACAAACAGGAGAACAAAGCCACCAATCCATAAGAAGCATCTGAATTCCAGTGAGTATTAAAAAGTTATCTTAGCAAGATTTATAGGTATGGGTTCACTTGTGGTTTTACGCTTCATTTGTATATGTTCTAACCCGATGCTACTCTGTATACATGTTCTAAGGGTGGCTTTGATTGCAGGGACAATGCCTCCAAAGAAGCCATCCACCAGGAAATCACCACGGGCGCCAAAGCTACAAGAATCAGAAATAGGAGAAGGCTCCTCCCCAACAGTTGCAAGACAATTAGAGTTCACTCCTAAGCCATTTTCCATCATCAAGGAGATCACCAAGGAGACCTTTGTCCAGCCCCCAACTTTCGGGGATACAGAGGCAAGCATTGGAGAAAAGAAAACTTTTCCTCACTGGGAATAAGTCTTCAAGAAGATTAAGAAAGAAGAACCCCTCAATTATATTTTGCACAATGACCCTGATACAAGGAAGATCGATGACGAAGTCCTCCCAAATATTCCCAGGGCTTATCTGCACATGGTGGCAAGATGGTCTCCAGTTTTCCCTGTCGTCGAGCTCTTAAATTGGATCATTGATCACACCGATGAACATAAATGTTTGATTAATGATGACAATGATGAATGCGTCGGGGTTTTCCTGCCATCCGAAGTTTAGAAATTTTACAAACTCAATGAGTCTTGAGAAAATTTGAGCACTGATTTCGTGCTGAGTTTCTATGCCTCTCACGACACTAGCAAAATCATGGCATCCTAGTGGAGGGAAAACAAGAAATTCATGAACCGAAATTCTGGCCTGTACCCAATGGTCAATCTCAGGGAACCATACGCCTATCTCATGGCCATTCTCTACAGGTTGCATGGGGAGAAAGACTACTCCCAGTTTTCAGAAGCTTGGATACCTTTGTCTTTTATAGTCACCATTTCAGGCACTAGTTTCAATTGGGGTGCTATCATCTCTAAACAATTGAGCACCTGCATAAAACAAGCCCATAAGCCAAAGGAGGGAGATACCCCTGCCTTCTACATGGCTTTGTATCTACTGAATGTCATCTGTGCCAGGAATGATTTTGCTGAGATGAACTTGAATTGGCACCCTTCGAAGCTTGCAGTCCATGTATACTACAACATCTTGTGGGAAAACAAGTACAAGAAATTTTATGCTGTTATCTGTGATCAGTTTATTGCGCTTATCTACTTCTTTCTCTTTAAGAAAGAATTCCCTAGATTATCAGGCGAAGCAAATAAGGTCATAGTTAAAATTGGTCATTGTTATTTGGATGAACAAGAAACCTACATCAGGATTTTCGGTGCCATAGGGGAACCACATTTATTGCTCGTTTATGTTCTCGACCGGCTAGTATTAGGAGAAATCTGTTATCAAACCAACATACAAGGATACAATGCAACTTTAGTAAAAGAAAAGAAGCGAGTTTTCATACTGTATGGGTTTCCTATCGGCTTCTACATGGTCAAAGACACCGCACATGCTAAACAAATTGGGCTAGGTCAATTGGAATTTTGGTTCTAAGCTGGTCGACTTCGTAAACACAATCCCAAGGGATTGGTCCTACAACATGTGTCACAAGTATCATACTATTTTCCTTATGCCCATGATCAGTTTGAGGATGAAATTTTCACCGAGAACGCTCAAGACCAGGATATGGTGGAAGCCAAGAAGGCTGATCCTAGAGGAACCAGGTTTAGAGCTATGACCTATGAAGAGCATGCCACATTTTTGGAGCAAGAAGTTCAAGGAGTTGGCCGACACCCTAAAGCAATAGTAACATATGAATTGGAGGAAGAAACAAATGATCCCCAAGAAGACATTGAGATTGCATAAGCTCATCAGGGATCCCCAGTACAAATCATAGATTTCCCTGAAGATCAAATGGCTCAAGAGAGTGGTGCACTTTTATACCAGCAATCTCAACTACTAAGGAAATGGATGCAGGATAACCCACATCTTGCCATAAGTCTCGGGATTTCAACTACCATCTGAAGCGTCCCAATAGAACCAAGCGATCCTGGTCTCACAGTCGCCGATGGCACCAATGGGTCAGGCAATCCTGAATCTATGATATCGCCAATTGATCCCTTGGGAGAAGGAACAACTCAACCAGAGACGGGCCGGGTGTCGATAGAAATGCAAGCGCCCAACACCTTAAGCATGCTTATACACATATACAATGAAAACGAGAGCATGGAGCCCTCTCGTGGTACCTCGGTGCACGTCCAAGAAGAAGAAGGTCCTGAAAAGACCCCTTCCCCAAGTCTTGAAAAGGTCTCTTCTACTAGGCCCGAGGTTCAGGACCAGGGAGTTCCACATAAGGAAGATGAAGGTAATATCAATACAATAAAGTCTGATGAACCATAAATATATGTAGGCACGAGTGACGAGCCTCCACAGAAGGAAATCGACAGTTCCATGATCGATGAGGAAGTAAGTGACAAGTCTATGCCCAACACCTCTATCCTGCCCAATACCCAGATCCCTGGTGAGCAACAAGTAGAAGTTGGATCTACAAGGAAGAACGAAGAAGTTCAAGAGCCCACTCTCGAACAAATATACACTATGGGAATCTTGGGAAACAATATCACATGGGGTGATCAACAGATACCAGACCCAGTAGATGAGGTTGCAGACATCTATGCGATCTCCTATGATCAAAAGAGAAAGGCTATCGTACAGAGGACTGCAAAGAAGAGAATAATCACCCTGAATCAGTCCATCATAGTTGTCAATGAGGAGAAGTTAATCGATCCAACAAACCCTCATACATTTGAGCTAATTGGTGTGGGAAAATCCCTCTCAGAGGCCACCTAGGACAGAGCTAGGAGAGATGAAAAGGAACTTGGCGCCGCCCAAAAAGAGCTCAAACACTTACGCAATCTTGCTAATTATTATAAGGGTGCTACACAGACAGTTGTGTATTTAAAAGATGATTTCGATAAAGTTTACGATGAGTTCAAGAAGGAAAGACACCTGTTAATCTCAAATATAGCCGAATTCCAGGAAGACACTCTCATGGAACTTGCAACATGTAAGGAAATGGAGTGATGGTATGAGAAGGCGTAGAAGGTGGTGGAGAGGCTCGAGTTTATTGAGGCAGTCCAAAAAGGCTGAGAAAAAGAATACCACGACATTTGGCTAGTAAGTAAAAGTAGTCTCAATCGCATGAAGTGATTAGCCGAATACTGGGCCAAAATGTCTCGAATCCCACACGAAGAAATCCAAGAACAATGAGCCAGGTGTCAGAAGCACTGGGATAAAATCAATAAAATAATGAAAGACATTGGACTCCCCGAGTATGGTACCCTCAATATGTTTATCAACCTAAAAAAAATAATCAAGCTATGCGCCGAACAAGATGCGTTATGGGCTAAAGAATGTGCAAGGGTCATTGATGCAAAGCCAGGGTAAGTATAGAAGTTCGCTAACATCCAACCAAAGACAGAACCATGCTTCAGTAATTGAACTTCAGCCTCACAAAGTATTAGGTGCACGCAACAGACATCAGGGGAATATATGCGGCTCCAATGGAACAACACAGATTTCCATGGGCCAACACCTGTGAATAACTCTTTATCAGATGGTTTGATTATGAAAGAGCCCACCCTTTTCAAGAAACAACTCGGGTGGACTGTTGAAATACTGTTAGATGATAACGCCACATGGTGATTTTGATTAGCTCAAATTGTATTTTACCATTAATTACTGTTAAGACTCTATATTATAAATAGGGACATCGATCAATGGTTAAGGGGTCGATGGTTGTTGTAAGAAGGATTTTCTTTTAGTTGTTTATAATTATTTTGAGACTAATATGAATTAAGAAGACCTTATGGACCAAAGACGAGCTATTTTTCATCAGATGTATGTGATTGGAGTTGGAGAAGAATTACTTCCTTTCCTATTCCATGAATGTTGCAGTGAATGAGTAAGAGAAATTAATTCTATTGTCAAGTTATTTGGTGCAATGTTTTGATGTTCTTTGCTTTAAATGATGAAGGTAAATGGTTGTGCTTCTATGTGATGAATGTCCTGGTAGATGAATTATTTTTATTACCGTGATCTTGATTACATACGTATTTATTTTTCTTTATGATAAGTAGTTTGCCTCAACTATGTGATGAGTTTCTTGGTAGATGAATTATTTTTCTTGCCATGATCTTGATTACATATACATTTTCTTTCTGTTAAGTAGTTTTCTTAGACAGTAGTCGGATGCTTGTTTGTTTAGAGTATTATTACTAGGCCCTCTGGCATACGATCGCTGTCTACATGCTCGAGCAGTGGGTTATCCCAAGCTCGACCACTTCCCAATAGTTAAAACTTTTGTCCTATATTTGTCAAGTTAGTTTATACTAGCTTTCATATCTCATACCAGCCCCCATATAAGAGACAATACAAATAATAACTATCCCAAGTGAAGGAAGAGCCTTCACCCGAAAACACAAAAGCTCATCGATAATTTGGCCAGATCATGAGATTTGGAGAACCATTCCACTCCAAATGCTACAAAGTCTAATTGGGCCTCGGTGGCAGGTTTTGTTTCTGCTGTTGAGTCAGGGGATTTAGGTCCCATCAACAGAATTGGTGCTAGAAGGAGGGCCTGAGAATGAATGGCTGGCTATGGAAGTTTCCTAACATTTCGAATATCATATAGATTCATAATGACCCACATGCATGGCTAGTCATCCAATAGACAACCCACCTTTACCGAGTACTCCCGAAGAGGATAAATCACCTCACTCTAAGGAAGGATATCTTCACCCTTAAATACATTATGGCCTCCCTCATGAGGAAGTGAATCAGTTTATAAGGTTTACCAGAGCCCATGCCCGACAAATCAACGTGTTGCCCTTCACCCCCATCCTCCCTTGAAGAAAACAACAAAGAAGACTAGTAGTCATAACTCCTGACGAAGTTTTTGTACATTCCGTCGAAGACTTAATAGATTTCGCGATCACTAAAATCCAAGCACTTCTTGACCTCATACCTAAGACACTAGCCAACGACATCTCCAAACCTAACGACCTTTCAGAAGAGGAAGATCTTGACTTTGAATCCGAAGATATGGAAGGGAACAACGATCGTGAGGAGGAGAGAGAAGTTCCACTTCAAGACAACCAACCTTGGTTGACCGGGGATGTCGTGGCTGTGCCAGGATGAGTAAAAAATCTCCCTCGACACTCGGAAAAGTTGATCCCTAAGTATGATCCTAAAAACTCAGGATTTCCCAAAGATCATATCAAGAAATTCATACTCGCGATTAGGCTTATGAACGTTCAACATGAAGACATAGTATGCAAACTTTTCCCCTACACATTTGAGAACTCGGCTTCCACATGGTATTTTAATTTTCCAGTAGGATCCATAACCAACTGGACTAAGTTCCAAAAGGATTTGCTAGAAAAATTCATCGAAGAAACTACCACGAGAGCCCTTATGGCCGAATTATTCGTAGCCACCATGACCCCAAAAGAAAGGTTCAAAGATTTAAATCAAATATTCATGACTATCCTAAACAAATTTTAGCCCATGGTGAAACCTACTCAAGATTTGCAAATCGAGGTCTATGCCAATGCACTTCCATCCTCTATTTCAATGTTCGTTAAGAGAGATGCTAAGAAAACCCTTGCAGAGAATTTCGAAGAGGCCAAGATGATAGAGATCCAGATGAAAGTATTTTAAGAAGGCCAGGTCTCTCTAGTGAGAAAAGAAATCCACCCCCCTCCTAGGAGATGACTCCTCTTGACTAGACCACCGGGGAAGTTGGCTGAAACAACTCCCGATAAAGGTAATGGGGATATAGAAGACCTGCAACGCATGGTCAAGAAACTATCAAATGAGATTATAGATATGAAAATAAATGTGGGTGAGGGAAACCAAAGCCAAATACCCTATAAGCCTTTCTTTAAAAGAAACTAGCCTTTCAAAGCAATTGAACCTCCCCCAGCCAACCTAAACATTGATCTAGGGAATGTCACATTTGATTCTTTATGTACTTACCACCAAGAGAACCACATAGAAAGGGAATTCCCTCAGTGGGCCCACACCATGAATTTAATGCCCAATCAATTTCTAGACAAAGTCTCTCTGACTGAACCATCCAGCAGTTCGGCCTTTAATATTGTCGATCAGGAAGAGGCTGACCCACCATAAGACACGGCCATGTTGATATGGGATCTCGATGTGATCACATCTTCGGATGGTCTATTTAAATCTCAGGGACCACCCATAGAGATATCGACAATACAGACACGTAGTAAGGGTCAACCCGACCCAAAAGATACCGATGCCACCCATGCCTCACAAAGTAAATTAACTCCCGATCACCCAAGAATACCTTTCGCTCCCGGTAACAAACCTATAAGTATCCATACTCTTGATTCACTTAAATTATATTACAACGTAGTAAAAGATTTGAATAAGATGAAAGCTAATGTATCGGTTATGGACATATGTAGAATCCCTCAGCAGAAAGATGTTTTGTTAGAAGCTTTAAGTTCGGTAAAAAACCCGACCACTAGCGATGGTTAGGAGAAGAATCTAACCCCTACAGATTTGGTAAGCAAACCAATGATAAACACCTACTCAGAAGGCAGGAAGGAGAGGCATTTTGTACCACCTTTCCTTTTAACATTTGAAGTCTTCAACAACATCTCCACAATTGTCTAGTAGACTCCAGGGCATCTTCTAATGTCATGCCCTTGGCCATTTGTAACAAATTTGGTGTTGTCCCTCTAAAAAGTGATAAGCATGTCATACAACTAGACAGGACCTAGGTCAAGGTCATGGGGGAACTCAAAGAGGTGATGATCAGGATAGCCACTCATCCTAATTTCATGTAGGTGATTGACATCATTGGGGTGGATATCCCTGAGGCATATGGGCTATTATTGAACCGAGATTGGTCTGAAAAACTAAACGGACACTTTAGCACAGACTGGGCACACCTTTGGTTACCGCTGAAGGGATACAAGAACATGATCAAAATCGATAGGGAAAGATACCTGAAACATACGGTCACTGACCTGGAAACCCTGAATGAACCAACCTCTATCGATTTTCCCATACTAGGGAACTATTCTTGTGATTCTCAGTTTGGAAATTTTTCTCCTCTTCTGTCCGATGTTTCTCTTACTCAAAACTCCAAAATGACCTTTCAAGAAGAATTCCTGATGCTAATGGAAGATTCTCTCTTTTGTCAAAACTTAGTGTTAGGTCTTCCGGAAGAAAAGATCGAAGAGCGAAACAATGATTGGGATAGAAATCATCCCTCGTGAATTTGGACCCTTTATTTTGATGGATCCAAGTCACAAGAGGGTTCAGGAGCAGGGTGCATCCTCATCGATCAAAAGGGTAAATACCATCTCTTGTCTTGTAGACTAGAATTCCAGTCTACCAACAACACTGCTGAGTATGAAGCCCTGGTACAAGGGTTAAAGAAGGCCATAGATCTTAATGTGAAGGAATTAAAGGTGTTCGAAGACTCAAAAATCATCATTAGACAAGTGAGAAACACTATACATTGCAACTCTCCTCATCTTAAGAACTACCAGCAGGAGGTGCAGAGGCTGATAGAACGCTTTGAATCTTTCAATATCACCACAATCCCCAGAGCAAAGAATATCCCTGTCGACTCCTTAGCCACCACTGCTTCAAGACTCTTTCCTTTAGAATATTACGAAGCCTCCCGATTCACTGTAGAACTTCTATACAAGCCATCGATACCTAATAATATTTCTAATTGGAAATTCTTTGAGGAGGATGAAAAGATCATAAGCTTCTTGACTAATCGAGACAACTTCAGAGACATCGCTATCGACGATGAAGAGTTCAAATAAAAACTAATGGAAACCAGTCCTCAGGAGGGTCAACACGCGGATAAACCAAAGGCTCACACAATTCCAAAAGGGATAGCAGATCTAGAGAATTTGTTTGATCTAAAGGAACGATTCAAAGGACCTAAAAACACAAAGACTGGTAGCTCCTGTCCCCTCCATGAAATTGTAAATCTTGGAACCCCAGACAACCCAAAGTATGTGAATCTTGGCAAAACGATATCTAAAGAGGAGAGGAAATCCTACCTCAAATTATTCAGACAATACCAGGATGTGTTCACTTGGTCCTATAAAGATTTGAAAACATATGATACCTGGATCATTCAACACACCATCCCGTTGAAACCCAAAATCAAACCTTTTCAATAGAATCTCCGGAAGTACCACCCATCCTTAGAACCCCTCATGTATCAAGAGTTAAGGAAGCTCTTATATGCAAAGATAATTTTCCAAGTCAGATATTCCACCTGGGTAGCAAACCTTGTTCCAGTAAGGAAAAAGTCAAGAGAAATCTGATTATGTGTAGATTTTCAGAATCTCAACAGAGCTTCAGAAAAGGACAATTATCCCATCCCGCCGATGGAGCAACTCCTACAGACCATGTTGGGCTCAAAAATTTTCTCCCTTCTAGATGGTTTTTGAGGATACAACCAAGTGTTGGTTTCAGAGGAAGACTGATTAAAAACTACCTTCCGGACCAAATGGGGAACCTTCACTTATAAACGCATGCCTTTTGGCTTGATTAATGCAAGAGTGACCTTTCAAAGGGAAATGGATGTGGTGTTTCAGGGACTTATAAGTAAGTGTGTGGTAGTATATTTAGATGATGTAACAGTGTATTCAAAGAATAGAGAAGAACACATCCAACACTGAACTTATATTTTTCAATGATGCCAAAAATACGTTATATCACTCAATCCTAAGAAAACTATCTTCAGTTTTTAAGAAGGTAATTTGTTAGGTCATATTATATCTCAAGTGGGAATTCAAATATACCCTGAAAGGATTAAAGCCATATCTCAACTCCCGGTACCCCATAACAAGAAAGCTATGTAGTCTTTTTTCGGGCAAATTAATTTCGTAAGAAAATTCACCCCCAACTTCATCGAAATCATCAAACCTTTACAAAAAATGATTCGCAAAGATTCCAAGTTTAAGTGGGATGATGAAAAAAATATGCTTTGAACAATATCAAAGTTGCCATATCCCCGACCCCCAGTATTGCGAAGTCCCGATTTCAATAGAGACTTTAACCTTTATACTTTCTCCTTTGACCAATCGCTGGCATCGGTTTTGACTTAGAAGGACGACGACAACAACGAAGCCCCGGTGTCATTTATGAGCACCAACCTTCAAGGAGCTGAGCTCAATTACCCCGCCGTAGACAAGGAGGCCTACGCAGTCTATAAAGTAGTAAAACATTTTAGGTTGTACATCGTCAAGAATCACACCAAGGTGATTGTGCCACACTCCGTAGTTCGATCCTTGTTTACCCAACAAGAAATGGGAGAAAGAGGAGGGAACTAGATGGAGGTAGTACAAAAATTTGATCTAGATATAAAACCTGCCAAGTTAGTAAAAGGACAATGTTTGTGCAAGCTCGCAATTGAAGCTCAAGATCAAGCAAACCAAGATCCGGGGTGGGATAATGAAATAGCACCGTGGTGTGGTGAAGAAACATACATTTCCCCAGTACCAGACTCTTGGTACAAGAATTTGGATCATCTATTACATCATGTGATTTGTCCTGAAAACCTCAACCCCAGAGAACGGAGAGCCCTCCGATTAAAATCTGCACAATATCGCCTCATAAATTTGGTACTCTTCCGGATCAACTATGATGGGGTATTACTAAGGTGTATCGAACACGAAGACGCTGATAAAGTGTTGAAAGAACTCCATGATGGCCCCACTGGGGGACATAATGCAGGAAACACCACCTCTCATAAGGTTCTGAGAGCCGGCTATTATTGGCCCACTTTGTTCAAAGATGCTCATGCTTACACTAGGAATTGTAAGACTTGTCAAATAAGTGTTGGCAAGGAGAGAAGGGCAACAATCCCACTTCAGCCTGTAACCATCTCTAGACATTTTGAGTAGTGGGGGTTGGATATCATAGGATAAATTACGCCCAACTCATCAAAATTGCACAAGTATATTCTTACTGCCACCGACTATTTCACAAAGTGGGCAGAAGCCATTCCTCTGACCCATGTAAATGAGAAAATAGTCATCCACTTTATAGAAAAAAAACTAATTACAAGGTTTGGTGTTCCTTCTGTTCTTGTATTTGATAATGCTACCTACTTCTCCTCTACCCTATTGGAAGAGTTATCTTTGGACAAAGGAATCATAATCAAGTACTCTGCAAATTATTACCCACAGGGAAACACTGTGGCAGAATCAACCAATAAGAATTTGATAAGGATACTAAAGAAGATGGTTGTAGATAACCATATAAATTGGCATAACCAAATCCATAATGCCCTATGGGCTGATAGGGTCACACCCAAAGAAGCTATAGGTAATTCCCCATACTTTCTGGTCTACGGACAGGAAGCCATCCTCCCAAACAAGCTTTATTTTCCATATCTCCAATTGGCCCAAGATTCTAACGAAGAACCATCCTCAACCATGCAAAAAAGAATCAACACCATGCTTATGCTGGGAGAAGAGAGAGAAAAGGCTAAGTCAAAATTTTGGGCTCATCAACAGATAGTGAAAAGATGGTTCGATAAGCATAAATATAAGGAAGAGAACTTTGAAGTAGGAGATTTAGTCTTGAAGTGGGACAGGGCAAATGAACTCAAACGAAAAAATTCCAAGTTTCAGAACCTATGGCTTGGACCTTTCTAGGTGGCTGAGAAGATTGGGGTAGGTACTTACCAGTTGCAAAATCTGAGGGGGGAACCCGATACTCTCCCAGTAAACGGCCAAGACGTAAAACAATACTTCCAATATATATATATATATATATATATA
>JZKD02S2071462.1:239501-254907 GCA_000966675.3 Picea glauca | reverse complement strand
CAGAGATATCTTTTGCATGGAACAAAGATGCTAGGTTCGCCCAGTGAATCGCCATTTGTTGAGTTCTCAACACTAAACGTTTTGTCACCATTTCCTTTTGGGTGCCACCTTCTTTTCCACCTTTGATTGTTCTTGCTTTGGTCTAAGATTGATAATCTTCTTATATTACATGTTTCATGTCTTAAGTTTTTCTTGAACATACAAAAAAGAACCATCTTAAGAGACACAACAACTACTCAAGGAATCAACGACCCAGATTTTTCCTGATTCCCTAGAGAAGTTCAGCATCAACAAAATCTTAAGGTGGCGAAAATCATTTTGAGAAGTCAAAGTAGCCGAGTACCGACCTTCGTCAGCGTCGGACGATAGTAGTGTTTCTTTCTTACGAACAGCCTCCGAAAATATTTCGTCGAAGGCCGATCCTTTCGATTTTGGAAGAGAAGTGTAATCGTGAGAACCACACAAAAGAAGAGTTCCACCACTAACTGCCGACAACCGAAACGTTCCCTTAATTACCAATACAATCGTCATTGGTATCGGGAGTTTTATCAAGAAGATAGCAGTATGGATAAACGATCTAAATAGTATTCGATCCCTGATCTTTATGAAGGTAAGACGTGACGTGACGTTTAACCCCTAGCTATGTCAAGTACTTCGCATTCAAAGCTTTAGTTAATTTATAGATCACACATTAGTTACTATCTCATGTGCGAATCAAAAGGGAACCGTTAAACTCACCGATACAATGCATCTCCATTCGCGCCTCCATCGTCAACCAGTTAAGTTTTAGCGGCAGAAATCCGATAGCGATTTATTTTGAAATTTGCATTTATCACCCATATTAACTAACTGATATCACTGGTAGTATCTCCCAGTTATATTCTTTTGAGTCATTTTATGTGATCCCACTCTGTGTGGCAAGGAATTCAGAACAAATAGGAGAACGAAGCCACCAGTCCAGAAGAAGCATCCGAAGTCCAGTGAGTGTTAAACAATTATCTTATCAAGCATTACAGGTATGGGTTCACTTGTAGCTTTACGCTTCATTTGTATATGTCCTCACCCGATGTTGTTTCGTATATGTGTTCTAAGGGTGGATTTGATTGTAGGGACAATACCTCCAAAGAATCCATCCACTAGTAAATCACCACGTGCGCCAAAGCAACAAGAATCAGAAATAGGAGAAGGATCCTCCCCAACAGTTGCAAGACAATTAGAGTTTTCTCCTAAGTTGATGTCCGTCATCAAGGCAATCACCAAGGAGCCCTTTGTCCATCCCCCAACTTTCAAGGATACAGAGGAAAGCATTGGAAAGACAACTTTTCCTCATTGGGAATAAGTCTTCAAGAAGATTAAGAAAGAAGAACCCCTTGAATATACTCTGCACAACAACCCTGATACAAGGAAGCTTGATGACGAAGTCCTCCCAAATATTCGCAGGGATTATCTGCAGATGGTGCAAGCCGATCTCTGGTTTTCCCTTGCGTCGAGCTCTCAAAGTGGTTCATTGATCACACCAATGCATATAAATGTTTGATTAATGATGACAATGGCGAATGCGTTGGGGTTTTCCTGCTATCAGAAGTTCAGAAATACTACAAACTCAATGAGTCTGGAGAAAAGTTGAGCACTGATTTTGTGCTGAGTTTCTATGACTCTCACAACACTAGAAAAATCATGGCATCTTGGTGGAGGGAAGACAAGAAATTCATGAACCAAACTTATGGCTGGTACCCGACAGTCAATCTCAGGGAACCATACACCTATCTCATGGCCCTTCTCTACAGAGTGCATGGGGAGAAAGACTTCTCTCGGTTTTCAGAAGCTTGGATGCCTATGGATTTTATAGTCTCCATTTCAGGCACTGGTTTCAATTGGGGTGCTATCATCTCTAAACAGTTGAGCACCTGCATAAAACAGGCCTAGGCATCAAAGGAGGGAGATAACCCTGCTTTCTACATGGCTTCGTATCTACTGGATGTCATCTGTGCCAAGAACACTTTTGTCGGGATGAACTTGAATTGGCACCCTTCGGAGCTCGCAGTCCATGTATACTACAACATCTTGTGGGAAAATAGGTACAAGAAATTCTATGTTGTTATCCGTGTTCAGTTTATTGTGCCCATTTACTTCTTTCTCTTTAAGAAAGAATTCCCTAGATTATCAGGCAAAGTAAAGAAGGTCATAGTTAAAATTGGTCACTGGTATTTGGATGAACGAGAAACCTACATCAGGATTTTTGGCACCACAGGGGCAGCACATTTATTGCCCGTTTATGTTCCCGACCGGCTAGTGTTAGGAGAAATTTGCTATCAAACCATCATAAAAGGATACAATGAAATTTTAGTAAAAGACAAGAAGCAAGATTTCATACCGTATGGGTTTCATATTGGCTTCTGCATGGTCAAAGACACCGTGCATGCTAAACAACTTGGGCTAGGTCAATTGGAATTTTGGTTCCAAACTGGTCAATTTCGCAAACATGATCCCAAGGGATTGGTCCTACAACACGCGTCATAGGTATCATCTTGTTGGCCTTATGCTCACGATCGGTTTGAGAATGAAATTTTCATCAAGAACACTCAAGACCAGGATATGGTGGCAGCCAAGAAGGATGATCCTAGAGGAACCAGGTTTAGAGCTATGAGCTATGAAGAGAAGGCCACATTTTTGGAGCAAGAAGTTCAAGGAGTTGAACGATGCCCTGAAGCAGTAGTAGCATATGAATTGGAGGAAGAAACAAATGATCCGCAAGAAAAATCTCATTAGGGATCCTCGGTAAAAATCAGAGATTTCCATGAAGATCAAACGACTCAAGAGAGTGGCACACTTTTATACCAGCAAGCTCAGCTACTAATGAAACAGATGCAGGATAACCTGCATCTTGCCATAAGTCCCGTGATTTCAATTACCATCTGAAGCATCCTGATAGAACCAAGTGATCCTGGTCTCATAGTCGTCGATGGCACCAATGGGTCAGGCAATCCAAAATCTATGATATCGCTAATTGATCCCTCGGGAGAAGGAACAACTCAACCAAAGACAGGTCGGGTGTAGATAGAAACACAAGCACCCAACCGCTTGAGCACGCTTATACAAATATATAGCGATGATGAGAGAATGGAGCCCTCTCGTGGTACCTTGGTGCGTGTCCAAGAAGAAGAAGGTCTCGAAAAGACCCCTTCCCCAAGTCCCAAAAAGGTCTCTTCTGTTGGGCCTGGGGTTCAGGACCAGGGAGTCCCACATCAGGACGCTGAAGTTGAAGGTAATGTCAATATAGGAAGGTATGATGAATCGAAAATAGATGTAGGCCCAAGTGACGAGCCTCTGTAGAAGGAAATCGAAAATTCCATGATCAATGAGAAAGTAAGTGACAAGTCTATACCCGAAATCTCTATCCTGCCCAATACCCAGATCCCTGGTGAGAAACAAGAAGAAGTTGGATCTACAAGGCAGAGCGAAGAAGTTAGAGAGCCCACTCTCAGACAAATATACACTACGGGAATCTTGGAAAAAAATCTCACATGGGGCGATCAGCAGATACCAGACCTGGTAGATGAGGTCACAAACATCTATGCGATCTCCTATGATCAAAAGAGAAAGGATATCATACAGAGGACTGCAAAGAAGAGAAGAATCACCCTCAATCAGTCCATCATATTTGTCACTAAGGAGAAATTAATCGATACAGCAGGCACCCTTACATCTGAGCTGATTGGTGTGGCAAAATCCCTCTCAGAGGCTGCCCGAGACAGAGCCAGGAGAGATGAAAAAGAACTTGTCGCCACCCAAAAGGAGCACGGACACTTTCACAATCTTGCCAATTACTATAAGGTTGCTACAAAGACAACTATGTATTTAGAAGATGAGTTCGGTAAAGTTTACGATGAGTTAAAGAAGGAAAGACACCTGTTAATCTTGAATATAGCCAAATTCCAAGAAGACACTCTCATGGCACTCCGACATGTAAGGAAATGGAGTGATGGTATGAGAATGCACAACAGGCGGTGGAGAGGCTCCAATTTATTGAGGCGGTCCAAAAAGCTTGAGAAAAAGAAGACCACGATATTCATCTAGTAAGTAAAATCAGTCTCAATCGCATGAAGCGATCAACCAAATACTAGTCCAAAATGTCTCGAATCCCACATGAAGAAATCCAAGAACAATGGGCCAGGTGTTAGAAGCACTAGGATAAAATCAATAAAATAATGAAAGACATCATACTCCCCGAGTATGGTACCCTCGATATGTTTATTAACCTAAATGAAATAATCAAGCTATGCTCCAAGAAAGATGTGTTATGGGCCGAAGAATGCGTAAGGGTCATTGATGTAAAGCCAGGGAAAGTACAACAGTTCCCAAGACATCTAATCAAAGCCAGAATCATGCTTCAGAAATTGAACTCCAGCCTCGCAAAGTATCAAGTGCATGCAACAGACATCAGGGGAATATATGCAGCTCCAATGGAACATCACAGATTTCCATGGGCTAACGCCTATTAAGAAATCTTTATCATATGGTCTGATTATGAAAGAGCCCACCCTTTTCAAGAAACAACTCAGGTGGATTGTTGAAAGACTGTTAGATGATAATGCCACGTGGTGATTTTTTATTAGCTCAAATTGTATTTTACTGTTAATTACTGTTAAGACTTTATATTATAAATAGGGAGATCGTCCGATGGTCAAGGGGTCGATGGTTGTTGTAAGAAGGCTTTTCTTTTGGTTGTTGATAATTATTTTGAGACTCCTATGAATTAAGAATCCCTTTTGGACCAAGGATGAGCTATGTTTCATCACATGTATGTGATTGGAGTTGGAGAAGAATTACTTCCTTTCCTATTCCATGAATGTTGCAGTGAATGAGTAAGAGAAATTAATTCTATTGTCAAGTTATATGGTTCAATGTTTTGATGTTCTTTGCTTTAAATGATGAAAGTAAATCATTGTGCTTCTATGTGATGAATGTCCTAGTAGATGAATTATTATGCTTACTGTGATCTTGATTACATATGTGTTTCTTTTTCTTTATGCTTAGTAGTTTACCTTAGTTATGTGATGAGTTTCTTGGTAGATGAATTATTTTTCTTTCCATGATCTTGATTACATATATGTCTTCTTTTTGTTAAGTAGTTTTCTCATACAATAGTCGGATGCTTGTTCAGTTAGAGTATTAGTACTAGGCCCTATGGCATAAGATCATTGTCTACATGCTCGAGCAACGAGTTATCCCAAGCTCGACCCCTTCCCAATAGTTAATTTTTTTTTCCTGTCCTTGTCAAGTTGGTTTATACTGGTTTGCATATCTCGTGCCAGCCCCCATCTAAGAGAGAATACAGAGAAGAACTATCCCAAGTGAAGGAAGAGCCTTCACTCGAAAACATAAAAGCTCATCGATAATTTGGCCAGATCATAAGATCTAGAGAACCATTCCACTCCAAACGCTGCAGAGTCTAATTGGGCCTCAGTGGGGGGTTTGGTTCCTACTATTGAGTCAGGGGATTTAGGTCCCATCAACACCCTGGTACATGCTCGACTAGCCAAAGTGGTTGGGGAAGTGTCCAGAACTCTGAGAGTTCGGGACTTCGAGACTCAGGAGGATTTGGAGTGTAGTATTGTAGAGAGACCAAAAGGCCCGAAGGCCGGAGCCACATGGAAATTTTACAGGATTTCGAGAGTTCAGGACTCTGGGAGGTCTTGTGCATAGACATTAAAGAGGCGTTCAATGCCGAAGTGATGAATTCCCTGCTGGCCTGTGTGTTAAATGCTTGTGGGATAAATGAAGATTGAGTCCAGTCATGGGATGGACTTCCATCGTGGATGAAGAAACTTGGAGACAATACATGTGAGGTGGATACACATGGGCGCCACATGGCCTTTGACCAATAAAAGATGAAAGCACTTGAGAAGGGCATATTTGCCAGTCTGGATCTCGAATTTGAGTGTGGAGGTAGTGGTTGGAGAGTTCTAAATGAGAAGGACATGATAGAAATATGAGAATTAGGATTTTGGATAGTTAAGGAAAACAAAATTATGATGCCCCAC
The DNA here is from genome assembly GCA_000966675.3 of Picea glauca. Taxonomy (NCBI): domain Eukaryota; kingdom Viridiplantae; phylum Streptophyta; class Pinopsida; order Pinales; family Pinaceae; genus Picea; species Picea glauca. Next base: position 248,863 of record JZKD02S2071462.1, on the reverse strand, counting down.
TCCTTAAAATAGATTTTAGGGGTCGAGTGTGTTACAATTGCACTCTTGATTTTTGAGTCCATAGAGTTTCCTCCTATTGGTATCATTCCTCAAACTATTTTTTCAATGACTCTTCTTTTGTTTTCATGGATTTTTTAGGCCCATGTGAAATGTATTCCTTGTGGATTTCTTCCAGTCTTTGCTCAATATATTTTTGAGCTTGGAATATGTTGCCAAATTTTTTTTGGTAATTTGGTTCCAACTTTTCATACTTTGCTTGAAGATATTCAAATTTTGTTGAAACTTATACAGTAAGGTGCCATGTGTAGTATCTACTTATGAAAACCATGTATTGACAAGATCCTAAAAATATGGATGAGTTAGCCACAAATTTTCAAACATGAAGGGTTTGAACTTTGGAGTAGAGATGGTGTCCATCCATAACTGAACTAGCCAATGGTTAGACCCTGCTTTAGGGAGAATGTTTACTTCTAGTAGAGATCCTTCTAGCATTAGAGACTCTAAAATAAGGAACTGATATAGATGGCACACAACCTGATTCAAATTTGAGCGTTTGTACGTCCAGGTGAAGATGCCATTGCAAGCTTCAATGTCAATTAAGTGAAGATCCTTGATCAAATTTTGAAAGTTTTCATTGTCTTTGTATAATATTCTAACTCCCCCTTGATTCTCCTCCAGAGATTTGATGATATTAAAATCTCCCCCTATTATCCAACATTTCTCTCCTATCTGATTTATCAAGGCTAAAATAATTTTTAGGAAGTAGTGTTTTTCCTATGGTGATTGGGGTCCGTAGGAATTTGTGAGGATTCTTCTTTGCTGGAGCCTATGGCTCGATAACAGACTGATATCGTCCAAGTTGTTGCAAATAAATTTTCCAGAACCACTGTGGTGGGGTTCCAAAGAATATCAATATCTCCTGATGCTCCAATTGAGTCATTAAATATAAATTTTCTTTACCTCCAACACCCAACAAGTACATATTCTATCATTGTACCTACACATTTTGTTTCTTGAATGAATATATATTCAAATGTTTTTCCATGATACTATTTCAAAGAATTATTTGTTTTTTTCTCCCATTGATTCCTCTTACATCCCAAGAAATAATCTTCATTGAGAAGGATTAGGGGGTGGTAAGAAACATTTGTTTAAATTTTGAATCTACCCTGAATTAATCATGAAGCTAACGACCTCTTAGGCGATTTTTTGAGTAGATCCACGTTCATGCCTATTTCCCTCCTTGGGTATTTAACTGATTTCTTTGCCCATATCTATTTGAATGCCTAGTCCCCCTATGGAACAAGAGGTGGAGCCTACTGTAGAGTAAATATAGAATTTATGCACTTTATATATTTGTTCAGGTGGAATGCTCTACAACTCCTTTTTATTGTAGGCTTACTTAAGTTTTTCTACGTCAATATTCGCCATGTCTCTTTCATCAAAAATTATTTCCAAGTCCCCACCATTTTCTACACAAGGGTTGATCTCCATTTGAACAAGGGAGTTAGATGGGATAATTTGTTCCAATACCATTTTTGGGATTTATCATTACCTTTGGTTAACCCTCTGTTGTCACGCTGATATGGGTTTTCTACCTCTTGCGAATCTAACAGCCTGGACAATACTTCAAACTTGTTTCTTGTGTTGGGTTTCTTGTTTTGCATCTGATTTGTCTTCCAAGGGTTTGATTTCTTCCTTCCCTGTACTTGTGTGAATCCTTCTTTCTATTTGTTCTAGTCTTCCTTGGAAATGTGGGGAGGAGGATTGAGAGGGAAATCTTGGAAGAGATGTATGTTCTCATGGGACTTCTTGCACCTAAAGGGGATGTGTTTATAGTCGATGATTTGCACCCGTTCTTCATCTTAATATTAGAGGGTTAGTGAGATTTGTAAATCTTTGGAGATATTCATATAAACACATATGTGAGAATATGAGGTGTATCTATGCTATCTAGTTGCCTCCAAGGATTTTACATAGGCTATGAGGATATTTCCTATCCCTGTCAAAATTTCTTCCAACCAGAATTTTTTTGGTAGAGAGTAGAGGCATATCCAGATAGCTGCATAAGATAAGTCCTCTTTTTCCGGGTTGAAGCGATCCATCCAGAATTTGAGATATAGTCCACTTGAATTGTAGAAATATGGGCCATTCTCAAATACTCTATCTTTGTCTTCCAGATTCAAGAAAATGATTGTGAAAAAACCTTTTGAGCTCAATTGCAGGTCATAGTGGCCTTTAGGATTCAACCAGTGTTTAATCCATTTAATGAGGTCATGCTTAGAGGGACAAAGCCCTAAACATTTTCCTATTAAGGCATGCTATTTCATGAACTGGATGTTTTATCCTACTCTAGAAGAGCATAATACATACCTTGGAGACGTAGTGGATTGTGAGATGCATTTTCCTAGCTCCCACATTCAAGTCACTTATGAATGCGAGGTTTCTACTTCTACATCCATTGATTTGTCGGATTGTTGCTCATCTTGAAAGATTTGATCTCGTAGGTGTTGTGGTGGTTCGAAGATTGGCCTCATACATTTTACTCTTGGTGATTCATTTGCAACGAATTTACTATACGAGGGGGTCTTCACCCTCTCCTTCTTAGCCATGTGGAATCGATTAGTCCCTTTGTAGAAAGGAATTCTCTTGCATATGGAGGAGAAGTGATTCAGGGGTTCAAATTCCGTGGAGTGTCATAAGAATGAAACCCTCGATAATTAACGAAATTATATTAATAAAAAGGAAAAAATATAATCACAGATGTTCTACTACTGGGTTTCCATGAGGGAAACCAATCCAATAGTAGAACAAATGCTTCATTGGGCTTGCTGATGGCTATTCTATATGCACTAAATCCCTCAATTAAATTGTCAACCTGGGGTAAGTAAACTTAGAGTTGTGGCACTGTATGAGCCAAGGCATAAAATCTAATGGAAGTATTGTCTATCTAAGGGGATGGTCTATCTAAGGATTAATCTACTTAAGAAATGACTCTTTTATTTTTATTAATTAGAAAATCCTAATAATGATCTTGAACTATTTAGCCTAAGCAACTTCAACAATGGATCAATGGATTATTTCTAAATAAGCAAATCATAAACTACTTTAAACAAGTTGATCTATTCAGCTAATGAGAAAAAACACGTAAATTACTTCTGATCTTTTATCTTTAGACAAATAAGCAAACAAACAACTAACCTATCAAAACTATTTCATCTAGTAAATTCTATTCTTAAAACAAAAATCATAATTATTTCTATTTTGCAAAGGAGAAATATTAACCTACTTAATCAAAAAGCATCATGACTCTATTCAGATTCTAATTAATCAAAACTATTCTTAATTTTCAATAACAAGAAAAGATAATTCAAAGATGATGATTATGTCTTCGGCGTCGAAAAACATCACGTTGACATCTGACTATCAATGATAGATCAAGAAGAATTAATTCAATTCTGACTTCTACAGAGAAATGGAAAGTGTGAATCAAGCAATCTAACGAAAGCTTTGCCATCATAGAAGCAACAGTAAGTATCTTGAAAATCCATGTGATCTCTAAATTTCATGCATCAATCATCAATGATTAAAAATACTCCTATACTAATTCAAACACACAATTATGCTAACTCAAGCAAGTTTACAAACTTATAAACTTATGACTAAGAATCTTCATTCAAATTCAATCTTATTAAAATTTCAACTCAAATCTATAACTAAGATTTTATAGATTAAACTGGGTTAATCCTATCATTCAAACTCATATTTCAAACTAGAATGCTTTTACAAACATAATCCCGAAATCTATTCCTATCCTAGCATACTAAAGAAAAATTAATAAACCAAATAGATCCATGAAAGCATGATTGAACTGAGAATTAAATCTAGCTTAATTACAACTAATAAAACTTGCAATTATTTATCCATCGAAGCTTGCAAAAGAAACTTTGTCTACACTAATCCTCTGTTTTAAATACTACTCTGTTTTAATTTGCAGAAACCAATTTAAAAATTTAGTATATCATCTAAGTTGGTAACTTGCAAGCCAACTGTTAAGAAATAAGAAACTTAGCATGACAAATATCCAGCTCCTATAAGCAATCTGCAAAAGATGAGTTAGACAATTAAATCACAACAACATGCACAATATTTAAAACTACAAAATACATCCAACAAAGAAAATGAAGTAAATTATAACTAAGGAAATGAAATAGACAAAATATCTATCTATACAGTCACCCAGACCAGTAGAGGGCTCCCCAGCAGGTCGTGGCTACTCTTCAACAATGAAACACATGCTCAAATCAACACGATTATGTCATTAATTAAAAAAACGCAGTCTGAACACAAGTTTGCAAAATATGTTTGAATTACACAATGAAAATGTCTTCTTAAAATTTGTCTTCTCTTTATCCTCCATGTGGTCTTGCCACTGCTAGTGGTATTGATAGGTGAATACAGTTCAAGAGGTCGACCACTGGAAGGGTCAATCTCCTCTAAAAATGACAAATCCATTAAATGCGCTCTAACAACTTTGTCTTCTTGAAAATTCGTGAGCCACTCAACTATTAGCATAACGCCTAATATGAGATGGAATGAGCTTTGTAGTTGGAGGCCACGAGGGGGCACAAAACCCAGGTCACCGATTCCCCCATCATAGGCTGCCAATATACCAACTGCCAACTCCCCTGCACTCTGAGTGTTAGATCACATGCCGGATGGAGTGTCGGATCGCTTACCAGATGGGATGTTGGATGAAGTGTCGGATGAGGTACCAGATGGAGGCTTAAACTGAAAATTTTCCCTGTTACACACATATCACATTTTAGATCCTTATAAACATCAAACCGAACTGAATTTAGCTTAAAAACATTGTAAAACATCGATTACACATAACTGATAGAAATTCATGATGAATTGATACGAAATCCTTTGAAGACTCCTTCAAAATGGTTAATAGCATATATGATATCGATGCAAAAAGGATTCAACCATCACAATAAAACAATGAAAATACAAACCCAACACTTTCTTCCCAGGATATATCAAAAGAAAGGCTATCCACAAAAGTTTTACAAAAATTGTCCCAAAAATTATTACAAGAGTTGTCCGAATTTTTTTTAGAATTCTAAGGAATGGGGCTCTTAAATCTATAGCCATATATATTAAAGAAGGGAGATAGCATGACATAAAACTACATAGAATAAGGAGGATCATATTGGGAACCTGGGTGGTTTCATCTCCATCAAAACTAAATATGATGCCCTATTTAGTAGCCACGATGTTGAGTTTCTTTTCCAACAACTGGTTCTAAAGTTGAATGTATTCGATTTTACTAGCCATCTTCGTTTGAGTAGCATCTCTGGCAATGATGGATTTATCTAGAATTGTATTCATGTGCCAATAGAGATTGAAAGTGTGGATATATTTGGTGTCTTTGGCATGGGTTGATCCAGTTTCAAGAAGAAGAAGCATGAATTTCACATCCACTACAACATCTGGGGTATTTGTCCTCCCATGGCATCATTTTCAAGACTAACAATGTCTACTTGAATTTTAGGAACGATGTTGTTGTAGTAGTATTCCATAGCATCAATGGATTCCTGGTAGATTGATCCAGATGGATATATGTGACCACCCACCTTTTCCAACTGGCTCAAAACAGTTCTCTGGCAATTTTGGTAATTTACTATTTTTAGCAGTTTTCACTTTCAGAGCCTTTTTGAGGCCCTAAACGATGTTTTTCGGGAAAATAGGTTTGCAATATGTGAGTTCCTATGATATTGCGCATAAAATGAATCTCCTCAATGATACCTTTCCAACAGGCTATCATACACCTAAAATGGAGATCGTGCAAAAGTTACGACCCCAGGAAGTTGATGTACTAACTTACCCAAATGGGGCCCACATGACTTTTGTCGCTTCATCTCCTAGGGATAGGTTTTTGGATGTCTAGGGTTTTTGACATTCTTGCTTATTATAAAAAGTCCTTCAGAGCCTCATTGTAATCATCTTCTTTTGAATGAGCGCAACCATCACATCTCTTCTCAGAGATAAACCGCCACCATTCCAACAAACTTGTTTCCACTGCATTTTACAGTTTCTAGCTTATTTCTTTATTAATAGAAAACTAGTTTTACTGTATCTCTGTTATTTTGTGTTAAGCACCTATTAATAGTATGTATTCATTTTGTTCTTCTCATAAAATCCAGATCAGTGGTATCAGAGTGGTCTACTCCTTGTCATCTTAATGCATGTCCCCAATGAGGTCGGAGTACAAAGAGTTGGGTCTCGAGCTTGTTTCTCTTGAGGACAAAAGCTCTTGCACGCCCAAGTGGCCTCTCATAGTAGGAGAAAATAAATATGAAGGGATAGGAGATCCTTTGAAACTTTTGGTTGATGAAGTCCTCACACAACAAAGGAACGAGATGATGGATAGTTTTGTGCAAATCCTTTGGCGGCTACCAACAAGAGACACATCTTCTTTGAACGGAGGCACTGCCCCCTTCAAGGTACAAATAAACTTTGATATTCCTATATTTTAAGGTTAGATAGATGCAAATTTTGTAGGCAAGTGGTTGAATCTACTAGACGGGTATCTTTCTATCCATAACTTTTCGAATAGAGAAAATATTACTTTTGCACTCCTCAAAGACACTCCCCATGTCAAAGATTGGTGGGAAACTTTGTTTGAGCAGAAGGAAATAGAGGAACCCTCACTATTTTCAGTCGCGATCACCTGAGAATCCTTTAGGGATGCTATTAAGGAACAATACTACCCTGTCGGAAGTTATGACGACCTGTATACCAAATGGACCACACTGCGGCAAGAAAGAAACCAAGCAGTGCCAGATTTCACAAATATCTTCCATACCTTGCACACCAAGCTGGGTATCAAAGATTCAGAGTGACATCTGGTGCTCAAGTATTGTGGTGATCTGCATAGATACATCCAAACATAAATGGAATTTCTGGACATCTCATCCTTGGGCGCAGCCTACAGATATGTAGTCAAAATTGAGCAGAAGCTAAAACAAAAAATAGGACTATTTGGGCTAGGGAACCCCTCACAACAAAAGCCAGGAAAGGGCGGCCCCAACTCACAGAACAAAGGATAGAGAAAATATGGATAGTATCAGGACAACCAGTCCAAGCTGCAAGAAAAGAAGGAAATCGAAAAGACAAAGAAAGACACCGGGAAGTGGTGCGACTTCCATAAGAGCCCTTGGCATAACACTGCTGACTATCACTCAAAGAAGTCGTTGGTGGACGAAGTGAAAGCCTCTAAATTAGATGAGGATTCTGACTCTGAGCCAGAACCAGAAAGGAGAAGACAGATCATTAACGTGGAACCTAGTGCCACCATTTCTACCCCCAAGCTCCAGCTTGGTGAACTAGACGAACCATAAGAAGGAGAGTGCCTCTTCCATTCACAAATGTAGGTAAAAGGCACCCCGCTACACTTCATCATTGATAGTGGTAGCCACAAGAACCTCATATCAGCAGAGGTCTTCAAGCGGTTGGCCCTGCCAACAACGTCGCACCCACAACCCTACACCATTGGATGGCTCTGCCAAGGAAGTGATCTTCGCGTCAACCAACAGTGTCGACTGTCGTATGACATGGATGAATTTATGGGCTAAATTTTGCTCATAGGCTAATTTTCCATGTTTTTTCCCAAAACAAGATTCGCTATTCTAAAAATTATTCGCCCAAATTCTATAGGATAAAATTATTTTACCTTAAAAATGACCAAAATTTTATACAAACTACATAAAATCCTTAGAAATTTGAATATTTTTACAAAAATATCACCAAACATTTTATAGTTGGCATATGAAAGATTCGTAAGATTTTCCAAGGTTTCTACATTTTAAAATAAATTTCCATCCTTAAAATCATCCATGTCGTACGACATTAAGCCCTTCAAAGATGAGGTATTGTGTGATGTTCTTTTGGGCCAACCTTATTTATGGAAACGTCATGTTGTATATGAGTCTAGGCCTCATAGTGTTATTATTACTTTGAACAAGAAATTGTACAGTATACCCGAGGCAATCCCACCTAGTGTTATTTCCTTGATCTCTGCTAAGAAATGTAGGAAGGTCATCTCTCAGATGGGGAAGTTTTTCTTCTTCATGATTCACTCTCAGAATAAGCAAAATATCACAGCCACATCTAGGGTCTCTGCGGCCAACCTCTCCACACAGCAGAAGAAAGTAGATAAGGTCATGGAAGAATACTTAGATATCTTCTCCTCACCTACAGGGGTACCTCTGCACTTCCAGGTAAAGCACCCCATCGATATGACCCTCGACACACCACTTCCCAATGGGCCAGTATATCACTGCTCTTTGTTAGAGAATGAGGAGATCAAGCGACAGATCCAAGAATTGCTCCACAAGGGGCACATCTGTCCTAGCTCATCACCTTGCGGGAGCCCAATCGTGATGGTACAAAAGAAAGATGGAACCTGACAACTCTATATTGATTACCAAGCACTGAATAAAATCACAGTCAGAAACTGATACTCGATTCCCCGAATCGACGACCTCCTTGATCAACTCATAGGGGCAAAATACTTCAGTAAGATTGATCTAAAGTTTGGCTACCACTAGGTCCTGATAGAACAAACAGATGTATGGAAGACTGCCTTCAAGTCAAAGGAAGGCCTTTTTGAATGGTTGGTCATGCCCTTTGGTTTGACAAATTCTCCAGCCACTTTCATGATGATGATGGATGATATCCTGCGACCATTCACCAATACTTTTGTAGTGGTGTATCTGGATGACATTCTAATTTATAGAAAGACTTGGGCTGAACACTTGCAGCATATTCAACAGGTTTTGCACACCCCATGACAACATAAGATATACGCTAACTTGGAAAAATGCTCCTTCGGCATGGACATGGTCCATTACCTAGGCTACATTATTGATCATCATGGAGTACATGTGGATCCAACCAAGATCCAAGTCATCCATGATTGGCCAGCCCCAACCACACTCACTGAGCTTTGGAGATTCTTGGGCCTTGCCAATTTCTACCGTAGGTTCGTGCTGGGATTCTCCCATATTGCATGGGCCCTCAACCAAATAAACAGGTGTGGTGGTAAGGCAAAATTTGCATGGGGCCGGTCCCAACAACAAGCGTTCGATGATTTGAAGCATCGCTTGTGCTCAACCCCAATACTTTCACTACCAAACCTGCAAAATCCCTTTGAGATCGAGACAGATGCTTCAGACTAAACATAGTTACCAACTTAACGAGAACTCTACAGAGTTCTCGTTTTTTGGGGGGTCAAGTTTTTTACCCCGTTTTTAAAAACGGTGCTACCGGTAGCACCCCTCTTCCATTTTTAG
>JZKD02S2071462.1:203393-230326 GCA_000966675.3 Picea glauca | reverse complement strand
TTAAAAAGTAAGTATTTAAGGGTTTATTTGAAGATTTTGTTTGCATTAATGATGATTTTGATTACCACTTTAAAAAAATGTCATTTTAATACCCAAAATTTAAAATGGGTGCTACTGGTAGCAGTACATTTCAATTTGATGGTTGATTTTGAGGTTTTGGTTTTAATGGTGCAGACTGCTAAAAATACGATTTCAAAATATCTATAAATTTAATGTTTTGAAAAAAAAAAAAAATGTAACATCATTTTCTTATTTAGGTGTCGATTTGAAGGTTTTTCTGAGCTATGGCATGAGTTTTGAAGGTCGTTTTTGAAAAATGTTGTAATTTTGACCCCATTTGAAAAAATGGTGCTTTCGGTAGCACCACTTTTTGAGTTGGGGGTTGATTTTCATGTTTTTTTTGGAAAAATATGGGTTTTTTGGGCCAGAGTTCTCGTTTTGAGGTCACAGTTCTCATTAAGTTGGTAACTATGTTACTATGCTATGGGCACCATTCTCACTCAACACAGCCACCCCGTTGCCTATCATAGTGAGACACTGTCAGATACTGTCCGTAAGTACCCTACTTACGACAAAGAAATGTACTCCATTGTGCAAGCTTGCCGCCAGTGGAGACATTACATTCTTGGGGAGACAGTCATCCACACTGATCATAAGCCACTGCAGTTCATGTAGACATAGGGAAAATTGCAGAATGACCACCATCAAAAGTGGTCCACATACTTGCACCAATTCCACCTCAACATCAAGTATAAAATAGGAAGCACCATTTGCATCACCGATTGCCTCAACAGACCACCATTCGTGGCACTCACCACGGTGCTAGACTCTTGCGGCCATGAGACCTATGGATGGCCCCAACTCTATGAGACAGACCCTGACTTTGCCACCACCTACCAAATGTTGGGTGCAAACGCAGTTGTCGATAATTTCCATCTTCAAGATGGGTTATTATGTCGTCTGGGCCATATCTATGTTCCATCAAGAGAGCGAGCAAAGATGATCAGGGAAGCCCACTACAATTGGATTGTAGGACACTTCGATGTTGAAAAGACAGTGGCGATGCTACAGAAACATTTCTACTAGTCGAAACTTCGACATGAGGTCAGAAAGTATATCAGGTCTTGCACTGCCTGCGCTATTGCCAAAATGACCATTAAGAAACAATGTCTGTACACCCCTCTTCCTAGTCCTAATAGGCCATGGGAATCCATCTTAATGGACTACATGTCGGGCCTCCCATCCACCAAGCGGGTAAATGACTATGTTTTTGTGGTTGTTGATCGCTTTTCTAAGATTGTGATTCTGGTTTCCTGCAAGAAGAGCATCACAGCAGAGGCCACTACCAAGCTCTTCTTTGAACGAGTCTGGGTACATTTTGGAATCCCACAAACCATTGTCTCATATTGGGATATTCTATTTCTCATCACATTCTGGTCGAGCCTCTAGTCATTGTTGGACACCAAGCTCACCAAATCCAAGCTCTTCCACCCCCAGATAGATGGCCAAACCGAGGTTGTAAATCAAATGATTGTGCATATCCTTCGAACGTATAATTCAAAGAATCCCCACACATGGGATGAGAGCCTTCCCTATTTCTAGCATAGCTACAACCTAGATCTACATAGCTCAACCGACCATAGCCCCTTTCAGGTGGGGTTGGGATTCCAACCATTGGGTCCCATAGATGTTGCACTTCCCCTTGCAGTTGCCTTGACCGACTCATCTCCTGATCCAACTGAAGCTGACAAAGCCACCCAGTTCATTGAGAGAATCTAACACATCCACCAACAAGTTTAGGATATCCTACAGAAGTCCAATAACAAGTACAAACAACACCATGATCAACATCGGGTGCCACATACGTTTTAGGTGGGAGAGAAAGTTTGGGTGCACTTGCAGAAAGAATGCCTTACAGGACCCCATCGAAAGCTTCACCCACTCTATTATGGGTCGTGCACTATCACCAAGGCTGTAGGGGATAATTATTTTGAGCTCAACATTTATCCTTTCCTTGGCCTGCACCTAGTGTTCAATGTGGGTCTCCTCTGTCCTTATTTTCCACCACTAATGGAAACCTTAGAAGTAGCAGAACAACTTACACCAAAAGAGCTCAACCCTGACTGCATACAACAAGAATCCAATAATCATATTGTGGACACATAGATCAAGTACACTCAACAACAAAGGATCGATCTTTATCGAGTCGTCAAAGTAGGACAACTCCTGCACCAAGGCAAGTGGCTCACCTAGGGCCAAATTCAGCAGCAATTTCCTCATCTGATGGGGGAACTCAACACAATGGATACCATTGCTTTCTAAGGAGGGAGGATTGATCCATATGGATATCAGTGGCCACCCACCTTTTCCAACTGGCTCAAAATATTTTTCTGGAAAATTTGGTAATTTACTATTTTTAGCAGTTTTCACTTTCGGAGCCTTTTTGAGGCCCTAAACGATGTTTTTTTGGGAAAATAGGTTTGCAATGTGGAAGTTTCTTTGATATTTCACCTAAAATGAATCTCCTCGATGATACCTTTCCAATGGGATATCATACACCTAAAACAAAGATCGCATGCAAAAGTTACGACCCTGGGAAGTTGATGTACTAACTTACCCAAACGGGGCCCACATGAATTTTGGCGCTTCATCTCCTAGGGCTAGGTTTTTGGATGTCTAGTGTTTTTTACGTTCCTGTTTATTGTAAAAATGCCTTCAGATCCTCATTGTAATCATCTTCTTGCAAATGAGTACAGCCATCACATCTCTTCTCAGAGATAAGTCACCACCATTCCAACAAGCTTGTTTCCACTGCATTTTACAGTTTCCAGCTTATTTCTTTATTAATAGAAAACTAGTTTTACCGTATCTCTGTTATTTTGTGTTAAGAACCTATTAATAATATGTATTCATTTCGTTCTGCTCATAAAATCTAGATCATGGATTCTCGACTGAGTTTGAATATGTTGGACTCTACCTCTTCCCTTGGGCCCAAACCTGTCCATTGCGGTCCAATGAAGCTAGGTGCTTGGTAGACAAAGGGAGCAGCTAGGAGTGATAAGAATGTCAATGTTCCATACCTTGCGCTTTCTAAATCCAATTAGAGTTCCAAATCCTGCGATAGATTTTGTAACTACCATGAGGGATCGAGACAACCATTATGTTAGGTTTCATTTCCCTCGTACCATATCCAACATACCTCTTTCAATGCAGGTCATAGGCGTACTTGGTGAATAAGTTGTTGTTGAGACCGAGTGCCATCATTCAGAGCTCAGATTGAATGTTGAAGGTGCTCCAGGTTCTTAATACATGTTATAGTATGGGATTGGAGGAAAAAGGAGGTGCCCTCCATGCAGTCATCTAGAAGCACATGCTGCCAAGTGGCATGGTTTTCTCCCTTCAGATACAATATCATGAAGACGATCGTGACACCCCATCCGAGGATTTATAGATAAAATTCAACTTTTAAAATTTCTCTTCATTTTTATATTGTTAATTTTTAACTTTTAATTTTTTTAAGTCACAGTGTTTACTAATTTAATGTTATCCATATTATGTACCTAACATATTCCATTCATTTCCATTTTAATTAATTTTAAATTTGAAAAAAATATTATTTCGAATAAACATTATAATGTTTTTTTGATGTATGATGGATTTAATGAGACAAAATCAAGGGGGGTGAAAAAATATATGAAAACAACCAAAACAAAGTAGATGTGAAATGCATTCCAATGAATGGAAGGGAATAATGGAGGATACGACATCATCCAATTACATGAAGACCAATAATTAGTTCTTAGATATGTTTTATATGTATAAAAAAAATGTGGTACATTGAATAGAGCTAAGCATTTATCATTGATTTATTTATATATAACATTTAATAAAATGGGTTAACTTTTTGAATCATCTCTTCTTCTTTCAACTCAACTTGATTAGAGTTAGTTGGGTCATTATTATTAGATGTTGATGCGAGTGAATCCTTGTGAAGATTAAGTGCCAAATTCCACAACATGCTACATTTAACCTCTATTTTTGGTGGGCTAGTAAGTTCATGATAGTTTCATGTTGAGAGACATAGTGGTTCTCATTCTCATGCAGCTTGGTAGATACTGAAAACATAGAAGCCTTGTTGGAATGTATATACTCCTCGTGTCTCCTCAAAACTCGTCTGAATTAAAATACATCCCTATTGTCCATATCTTCACTTTGGGCCATGAATCCTGCAATCCAAACCAAACAAAGAAATAAAATACCTACAGAAAGGATTATACTCAGAAAAGCAAGGAAGATGGCTGGAAGCACCACACACAAAGGACCAACATAGTTGAGATTTTTGAAAAAATAGTCTTTACAAGTTATAATGCATGAGGAAGACTAAAAATAAATAACACCAAACAAACCATCTAGGCTCCAAGCCTTGTATCTAGTAAACCAAGACAAATAGATAATTGAACTAGTACAAAGACCTTGACTCCATAGAGCAAGGTATTGAGTAACAGATACCACACCATTGACTAGAATTTCCTTGCTCTTAACACCACGAATGATTGTCTAGAATGAAATAACACAACAAAATCCAACCAAGAAGAGATAGGGTTGGAGAAATACCTAATCCACTTGTCCTTGAGCTTCATCCAATTTCTATTTGTTAAGTTCAACACACTAGAGAACCAAAGAACTAAAGTATAAAGCCTAAGAAATAGGATTGGAAATGAAACTCTTCCATGATATCATAGGTGAAATGATATAGCCAGTATCCCACATAATCTGCCCAAATTCGCTTACCTGGAGGCCTGACACCAATTGATGTGGACTATAGATATTCCCAATTCTCTTGTGCCCTTATTCCATTATCCCATAATGTCCATGCATCTTCATGACAATGCATTCAATACATAGATTCAAGGATAGTGTTCAGATGTGAGAGGGGATGGGTGTTGTCCTTGGTGCTCTCCTCTCAATACATCTCAGTTGATATGCATGTTGATGAGCCACATGGATATTAAATGATGACTAATGTGTAATTAAAACCAATCCTTATGGGATTATGTGTTGTGATTGCATCATGTTTTGAATATATTTCCCTAACCCATAGGTATTCTTCACAATTAAGCTCTCTCTTCATGTGCTATAAGAAGATCTTTCCAAGTAATATTGCCTCATTTTTATCTCTAGAAATGATCATTGATAGCTTATTTTTCACACTGATCTCTAAAGCATGGATTTTATGATCACCATGCAAACTCCTTTTCTAGTTGAAGGCCTCTTAGAAGAGCATAGGATTCTACTATATTACTAGAGTTTGTCCCAAGACACAAAAAATATGTTGATACTTTTGTTCCTCTAGGATCATAAGGAATCCCCTATTGGACACACCAATCAAACCAAGGGGGGGGGGGGGCGGTGAATCAGTGGGAGGCTCTTTTTGCAATTCTTTTAAAACTTTAGTTAGCAATCACCATTCACAAAATCATTACTTAGTTGCTTGAATGTAAATATATCTCAATGACGTACATTACAAATAAATAACTATGCACCATCGCAATAAAAAACACAAGGAACACCAAATATATGTATAAGTTTCTTTTGTATTACGGACTACAATCCTTGGGTTTTATCAAAACCAACTAAAATAGAGCACCAACTCTCAATGCAAGACCCAACATGTGTATCTTAGCACCAACCGAGATGTGAGGAATCCAACCCTCAAGTACAAGACCGAGCTTGTAGAAAGAAAACAATATGTCAAATTGTACCAATAGTCCATACCAACACAAGTGCATCAACTATCCACAACACAACTTGTCACCTCAACCAGTCTCATCAATCTCATCATCTAAATCTGATCTACTCACAAAGATCAATCATTAAGTCAACTCTCAACCATATGCACAATATCACCAATTTAACCAACAAGATACCTCTAGCAATACACCATACTCTTCATAAACCAAATACCATAAATTGTTACACAAGACTATGTGCTAAACCTCACTGTTATGTAGCCTCAATCATGTACCATGTCATGACCAAATGTAACCATCACAACATGAATATAAACATACCTGTAACTTTGTAATAAACCTGGTGTATGTGATCACAGACCCGCAAACCTTCCTTAACTTCAACAACAAGAGACTGGCATTTTCATCAAACTTTACTTTAGTCTCACATGACTAATTTTGGATTAGTCAACAACCATAAATTGCAACAAGAATAACTCTGTACCTGTAATGCATAAAGGTCTGAAAATTATAGACTATATTCTTCATTGTCTTCTCTACAAATCCTCTAGGTTTCACTACTTGGAACCTCCCACAAAATGAGTTATGGAAACAATGGAATACCTTTCTAGATTCTAGCTTATTCTAGAGAGCAAACTTGTAGAGCATGCCACGTGCAGAATATTTGTTGTATGGATCTGAAAATGGTACAAAAAATACAACATACTATACTCTAACCAATTCATTTGGTCTCACTGAATTTGGATATGTTATGAATAAGTTATGACGTTTTAACTTTTTATCTGGAACACTTGTTTTAGAATAGTTCCAGGACTAGCCACAAACCCTATCTTCCACAGAGTGTAACTCCCAGAACAATGACCCACAAGATAAAAGTTTTATCATAGTTACTTGGATATGTTGTCTCAACGACCTCCATATTTCTATATCTGAATCATTCTATAAAAAAGATTATTGCGAAAATGGTGAAATGACCTGTAAATAACATACCTTAGAAATCATCATTAAAAACTTTATCCTCCCTTGAATTTCCAGCCTTCTTTACTTCACCTTCCCTCTAAAATTCGCCTTAGATATCATTTGGTTACCTCAGTCTCTTGTAGATATTCAATATTCTCAATATTTTCTTAAAGGAGACTCTTTCTCTCTTATTTATACTCTCCAAGTAGCTTCCTCTAGAAGTATCAACTTTTGTCTACTTAACCACTTTGTCCACTTAGCCACTTTTTCCACTTAACCAATTTTCTCCACAAATATTAAACTCTCCACTTTTAGTTGCAACTAAATTATTTTTAATTGTTTTCTTGTTGCAACCACTTAACCCATGACTAACGACTTTGGCTGGTCAACTTCTTCTAGGAGATTCTAGAATAATTTGGCTTCTTTGACCTTCTATGGGCTTCTACTTAACTCATGAGGGTTCTCCAAATTCACATGGCCATAACCCTCTAACCGTGAGGAGTTATGTGATGTTCCACATATCACCAGAAACAACATGACATATACTATGCATCTGGAATAATTTCTCCTAGAAATTCATTGATATTCATTACATTATTACTCAATCAAACTTGGGTTACCTAACCAAGCTGTTGGGCTACTCAACCACCTAACCATTTGGACTTCACAAAGCATCTTCTTGTGAGGGATTTCACCATAATGGTACCACTTTGAGAACTTTATCCAAGAGTGTCTTCCTGTGAGGGATTTCACCATAAGGGGACCACTTTGGAGTTTATCCATTTGGTTATTCCTATCAACCATGACATGACATCAATGATACAACTCCCTTTAATATCAACACATCATTATGACACCACTTGACATCAACCCTTTGAAAAAAATTACATCAATGACCATATAACCAATAATCAATATATCAATGATACAAACACATCACTATGAAAATACTTGACATCAACCCTTTTACATCAATCCTTTGACATCAATGACAACATAGTACAAAAATATCCCCCTTTGACATTGATGGAAACACCAACATTGATGTCAACACCAATCATTGATGGCAGCAATGTGTCCCACTTGATTGCATCTCCAACACCTTAGGGTGTTATGGAACCTTCCAACATCTTTCCTTGCATAATGTCTGCAATCCAAAGATTTGTGACCATATTCATTACATGAGAAGCATTGACCATGAAAAACATTTTCATACATTTTATTTTGTGTCCACCTTGAAGGTGTCTCTTTTCTGAACATGTTTTGAGGTATAAAGGTGGATTCTTGGTGTCTTCCTTGCTCTATTCTTTTGAAAGTTTCTTTGCCTTGTGTAGGTTCTTGACTTGCATCTTTTCTTTCACCTTTTGACAATTAAGGACCTGCATTGTGCTTCTTAGAAGTGCTAGCTTCATAGTTTGTTTCTTCCTTATTGTATCCAAGAACAGATTTATCATTAGGTTATCTTTGACAATCCAAGATTGTTGAGTTGTTCATGAACCTTTTTTACTTCTCTTCTTTCCTTCTAAGATCAACAACTTGAGCTTCCAACTTATCGCATAATTCTTCTTTTTCATTTACTTGAGCCTTTAGTTTCTTGATCTCTTCTTCTTGTTTCATGAGTATTTTATTTAGTGCCATGGCATGCCTTTGGTACTTTTCTAGGGATTCACTAATGTATTAATCAAGATCAAAATCGTGATCAAAAACATCTTCTGCTTCAAAGAAATCTAAAATTTTGTTTATGAGCTTCAACAAATCTTCCTCTTCATCTATAAGATAACTGTTAGTTAATTCTACACAATCTTCTTCTATTTGTGTGTACATGGATCTCCTTCAAGCTTGTAAGTCTTATAGTCAAGTCCTTCTTTGATACCAATTGTTTGACACATTGATCACACTGAGAGG
This sequence comes from Picea glauca, assembly GCA_000966675.3. NCBI lineage: Eukaryota > Viridiplantae > Streptophyta > Pinopsida > Pinales > Pinaceae > Picea > Picea glauca. Next base: position 221,711 of record JZKD02S2071462.1, on the reverse strand, counting down.
GGGAGGGGGGGGGTGAATCAATGTGAGGCTCTTTTTACACTTCTTTTAAAAATTTAGTTAGCAATCACCATTCACAACATCATTACTTATTACTTCCATTCATACTTAGTTACTTTCATGTAAATATATCTCAATGAAATACATTAAAAATGAAGAGCTATGCACCATCACAATAAAAATCACAAGGAACACTAGATATATGTATAAGTTAATTTTTTATTACGGACTACAATCCTTGGGTTTTATCAACACCAACTGGAATAGAGCACCAACTCTCAATGCAAGACCCAACCTGTGTATCTCAACACCAACCGATATGTGAGGAATCCAACCCTCAAGTACAAGACCCAACTTGTAGACTTAAAACAATCTGTCAAACTGTACCAACCATGTATACCAACACAAGTGCATCAACTATGCACAACAAAACCTGCCACCTCAACCGGTCTCATTATTCTCATCATTCAAATCTAATCTACTAACAAATACCAATCATTAAGTAAAATATCAACCATATGCACAATATCACCAAGTTAACCAACAAGATACCTCTAGCAATACACAATACTCTCCATAAACCAAATACCATAAACCCTTACACAAGACCATGTGCCAAACCTCACCATTATGTATCCTCAATCATGTACCATTCCATGACCAAATGTAACCATCAAAACATGAATATAAACATACATGTAACTCTGTAATAGACCCAGTGTAAGTGATCACATACCTGCAAACCTTCCTTAACTTCAACAACAAGAGACTAACATTTTCATCAAAATTTACTTTAGTCTCACATGACTAATTTTGGATTAGCCAACAACCCTAACTTGCAATAAGAATAAATTTGTACATATAGTACATAAAGGTTTGAAAATTATACACTATATTATTCAATGTCTTCTCTGCAAATCCTCTAGGTTTCACTACTTGGAACCTCCTAGAAAAAGAGATATAGAAAAAATGGTAGACCTTGTTGAATTCTAGATTATTCTAGAGAGAGAACTTGTAGAGCATGCCTCACGTGGAATATTTGTTGTATGGATATGAAAATGGCACAAAACATACTACAAAATTTACTATAACCAATTCATTTGTTCTAATTGAATTTGGATATGTTATGAAGAATTTATGATGTTTTTATATGGAACACCTGTTTTAGACTAGTTTCATGACTAACCACAAACCCAATCTTCTACAGAGTGTAACTACCAATATACAATGACCTACAAGCTGAAACTTTTATCACAGTTACTTGGATATGTTTTCTCGATAGCTTCCATATTTCGATATCTGAATAATTCTAAAAAAACATTTATTGAGAAAATGGTGAGATGACCCGTAAATAACATACCTTAGAAATCATCATTAAAAACTTTATCCTCCCTTGAATTTTTGGCCTTCTTTACTTAATCTTCCCTCTAAAATTCTCCTTAGATCTCCTTTTGTTACCTCGCTCACTTGTCGATATTCAATATGCTCAATAGTTGTTTATGGGAGACCCTTGCTCTCTTATTTATACTGTCCAAGTAGCTTCCTCTAGAAGTATCAACTTTTGTCCACTTAGCCAACTTTGTCCACAAATAGTAAACTCTCCACTTCTAGTTGCAACTAATTTATTTTTAATTTTTTTCTTGTTGCAACCACTTAACCCATGACTAACCACTTTGACTAGTCAACTTCTTCGAGGAGCTTCTAGAATAATTTGACTTCTTTGACCTTCTAGGGGATTCTAGATAACTCATGAGGGTTCTCCAACTTCACATGGACATAACTCTCTATCCATGAGGAGTTATGTGGCGTTCCACATATCACCAGAAACGACATTGAAAATTCACTGATCTTCATTTGATTATTCCTCAATCAAACTTGGGTTCCCTAACCACATTGTTGGGCTACTCAACCACCTAACCATTTGGACTTCACAAAGAATCTTCCCGTGAGGGATTTCACCATAAGGGGACCACTTTGAGAACTTTATCCAAGAGTGTCTTCCCATGAGGGATTTCACCATAAGAGGACCACTTTGGAGTTTATCCATTTAGTTATTCCTATCAACCATGACATGACATCAATGATACAACTCCCTTTAATATCAACACATCATTATGACACCACTTGACATCAATCATTTGACAAAAATTACATCAATGACTGTATAACCAATAATCAATATATCAATGATACAAACACATCACTATGACAATACTTGACATCAACCCTTTGACATCAATCCTTTGACATCAATGACAACATAGTACAACATCCCCCCCACTCCTGGCACCACTATATTTCTTCTTGAAGCTCCATCAAAGAACATGCAGCATGAGTTTTGTTTATCTCTCCAATCTTGGAAGTACTAAGCTTCCAAATGATTTTTCCACTGCTGACTTGTGCTCTGATTATGATTTGAGGGAGTTAAGGGGATGTTTTTTTATTATTTTAAACAAGTGTACCATACCTCCTCATACTTGTACAAAAATTGCACATCAGTCAAAGGTTTAAGTCTAGTGTTGATATGTTTTGCAAGAAGCCCTTTTTCCTTAACCACCACTACATTTGGGTTCATCAAAATTTGATTAAAGACTACATTATTTATGGTTAGCAAGATCTTCCAACAAAGATATTTTGGGAGGGAATTCCACATCGTTTTGAAGATGGTATTATTTTTCAAAGTTTCTTTATAAGAAGTGTTCCATGTTGGAAACATGTCCCTCCAAGAGAGAGGCCATATCAATTGATGAAAAAGGTCAGTAAAGGAAAATTTCCACACTTCTCTTGAGTAGGAACAATCACAAAATAGATGATGAACTAATTATCCATTCCTCTAGTATAAAGAACACCTAGACGGTCACTGTATTCCACTTTTTGGTATATTCTTTATTTTTAGGAGCTTACCATGCACTATAGTCCAAAAAAAAATATTAACATTTAGGATTCCATCACTATGCCAAATTTGGTTCCACATTGGATCAGTTTGTTGTAGAAGAGGAAGGGATAAAAATTGTTGGAGGTATCCATATTTAACTTTGAAATCCAATTCTCCCCACCCCCCTCGGTTCCTGGATTGAAGATCCCAAGAAGCACATCCACTTAGAATTGAGAAAAGTTTTGGAACTAAAAGACACACCAACTCAAGGGGGTCCCTTAAGGACTGGCCTTCCCATCAACCTCAATGCTCTGATCACAACGAGATGTCAAAAAAATAATTTATAATTTGATCGTCCATACATAACTTAAGAGGAAGAAGTTATGGATTATCAATTAGTGGCCTATTTCTCATGATGTTGTCACTCCATATCTGGATATATTTTCCATTACCAGGGATCCATGTGCACTTGGAGTGAATTATGGGTGCAACAACTCTTAGAAGCTTCCAAATATGAGAAATTCCTTTACTTCCACCATAATATCATTACATCTCTTCCTTCTCTCCCTGAAATATTTTCTCCATAATATTTTCTTCAACCAATCAGCTTTGCCTAAAATTAATCTCCAAAGAATCTTGGATCCCATAAAAATATTCATGAGGGATGGATCTTTTATCACCAATACCCCTCTATCTTTTGGTTCCCTTACAATTTTCCAATTAATCAAATGGAATTTCTTGGTGTTATATTTCCCCCCTTTCCACAAAAACTTCCTAATCTCCCTTCCAATTTTCTACATAACACCCATTGAGGCTAGCATTGTTGAGCATTGATAAATAGGAAGTGTCGATAGAACAAACTTTATTAGAATCAATTTTCCTACGAGGTTTAACCATTGTGATCCCCATTGAATGGTATTTTCTTTGATATTCTCTATTATACTTTTCCAGGAGTGAGGAGAAATACTACCAAGAGTCTTAAGCATTCCTAGGTATTTAAAAGAAGACCAATTTTAATAAAGGAAATTGTAAGATTCTAGAAATAGAGCACATTACCTGAGGACTTATGTTCTAGCCTAACACTTGACTTTTTTGATGATTGATATCCCCCCTTGAAGCACTAGTGAAGAGCTCTAACACTTGTTTAAATCTAGCTACAATTATTGTCACATGAGATTGAGAATCCATCAAGTCTCAGTGCCTTTCCAGGATCCAAATTCTATATGGCATTAACAATATAGTTTTATTTAATTGGTTTCATCAAGTCTATGTTATCCACCATTAATACCATAGCTGGAATACTTTCCAACATGGTCGTTGAAGAAACATGGTCTACTCTATATTTCTCGGTGAATAGATAAAAAACAAATAGGTTGTAATTGCATTTCTTAATTCCTAGAAGTCAGTGATCATAGGTCCATCTTCCAATGTTATCTCCACATTATTTCTTATAACTATGGATTTGACTTGCTTATGGAAGAATGGAATTATTCATATCCCTAGATTTAAGCCACAGGCTCTTGGAATTTAATATCCATAACACCTCTTCATTTATTTCTATCCTTTGGAGTTTTTGTTGGATCTTTGCCTTTGAAGCCTATAAATAAATAATGATTTGTTATTTTTCCATTTTAGCTTGGATGTTGCCTAGTTGCATTCTAAATGATTCCCTATCAAAATATGTAGAAACGTGGGATACCCTAACCCAAGATTTCAAGGATGATTTAACTTATTTTATTTTTTTCTCCTAGATGTAGATTGGGGAACCCGTGATCCAAACTTGCTAGGCCTCAATTAATATACTTGGAACCTCTGACCACTATAACCAAATGGGATTATAATGAAATGGAAGAGGCCCATAATCAAGAGATTATTGGATTTTGATAATGATTTATTTTTTATATATATTACCAATGGGATGATCCAAGACTTAATTGAATATTCCTAGAGCATGAAACTGCTTTGCACTAGAATTTTCTCCAATCTAGCCACTATATGACCAGGCCCTAGCCTCTAGTTGTTCTAGGTTAACTTTACTTTGGATGGTTTGATATCAATCATATCCCACTTAATGATTAGATCCTCCATCCTTTCCCCAAAAAGATATTTAACAATACTTCCCCCTTTTTTTCATTTCTATTGAAGATTACATTGAAGTCCCTAACTATGATGTTATTTCTTGAGTACTTTGTATCTTTCAACACTAAAAGTGATCTCCAAAAATTCTCCTTTTCCATGTAAGCTACATGCATGTATATGTTAAAAATGTTGAATTGCTTAACAAACTACTGGTGAGAGAACCTGTATAGAATCAAATGTTGAGTATGAAGGATGAATCTTAGATGCAAGACAAAGCTATTCTAGTGAGTGCATAACCCCCCAGAGGCCCCTCTTGAGCTCGCCACCACTCCTTCACTGAAACACCATTACTTCTTGCATGTCTTCAAAGCTTATTATTCCTCCATTTTGGTCTCTTGGAGTAGAAGAATGGTAGGTTATTTGGTTTTTATTAGGTACTTCAAGGATGCTTCTTTGTTTCTACTACCTAATCCCCTAAAATTCCAAGAGATGATGTTCATTATTTGGAACATGGTTTTTGGCTTCCACTTTTTGATGACACACCTTATCTAGGGGTCTAGACATATCTTATTACTAATTATAGGTATTTGGTTATGGTCGTTTATGTCCCCATCATTTTGTCACTATATGTTCCTTCTTCCCTTTTCTCTTTTGTCATCTTCCTTCTTATTTTTTTGTGGGTCTTCCCTTCTCCTCTTCTTTTGTTGTCATTTGTGTTTTATTCTTTGTGTTGGTTCCAAAGAGAGGACGCTACTGCTCATGAATATTGTCAATCTATTCTAATATGTCTGAGACCCAATCTTCATCTTCTAATGGAGGGAGCATTGTTATTTGGACTAAAGGTTGCTCTATAGTTGGTGTGATTATTATAGCCGAATCCCAAGAGGGGTTTTCCATAGTTTCCATTGAGGGGACTTGCTCCTCTTGGGACATAATTTCAAATCTATTGTGAAGCATTGGGAGGTTCCCATTCCATTTTTGGATTGATGATTTAAAGGGTAGATCATAACATAAGCTTGAAGAGTTACCTTTGGATGGAGGTTGAGACCTAGAAGATTTAGATCTAGATGGTGCTAAGGGACTTTCCACTCAAGATTGGGTTTTTTCTTGTTCTTTATCATTTTCCACTACTCCTCTTTGTTAGGCACTAGCTAAGGTATTTGTGAACTATTTTTCTTGTAGTCTTTAGTAAAATGCTTGTATTCATGATATGAATTTCACTTGAAGGGTAGTTGTTTAGAGTCTAGAGGCAATTCACGATGCTATTTGTCCAAAGTTAGGAGGATAGCTTTTGGAATACCTTTTTATAGGTCTACCTCTACTCAGATTTGGGTGCATGCAAACATTCTTTCCTTTTGTTTGGCCTTGTCATTGTATCACCCAAGAGCATTCCCTATATTTCTAAGAGAGCATCTCCCCAAAAATGGAGTGATAGGTGAGAGAGTCACACTCATACTGACATTGTTGATGGCACATCATGTTCCAAGTTGAAAACATGGGTCTATCTATTCAAGTACATTCCCCAGGGGCCAAGAAATAAGGTCCATTCTTTAAGATTAAATCCTCGTCTTCCTTGGTTTCAAGCAAAAATCCCTTCCATAGAAATAATGAGTCATCTGCCCTTTAATCATAACCTACCAATTCTTTTGTTTCCAATTAACCATTGTTCAGGGGGATGGCCAAATTCTTGTAAACTAGCCAATAAGGCATCTTTCCACTAGAGCTAGAGCCTTGAGCCTTGAAGAATAGGAAGACAACTAAACCTATGAAATGTTCTCAACTTTCTTGACAAAACAAGTCGACTAGGATTTCACATATTTCTTTAGAGAGGAAACCATAGCTTAAAAGACCATCACCTCATGATCTAGAGGGGGGAGATCCCCCTCCAGAGTTTGGGTCCATCACTGAAAGAAAACCACAACCTAAAAGTGTGTGCATAGGGTTTCAGATTATCTCCCCCCTCCAGAGTTTTGGTCCATCACTGAAAAAAAACCACAACCTAAAAGTGTGTGCATAGGGTTTCAGATTACCAGAGCTATTTTTTACAATTATAAAATTTTACTACTACATGTTTCTAATAAAATATGTTTATAATCTTTAACTATTTGAAAGATGGAATAATTTTGAAGAACGGTATCCCAAAGGCTAAAAACTATAAATTGTGATAATAGTAAATTATATCGCCCACTACATAGTTCTCGAAGATTTTTAATTTACAGAGTTATTCCTTTTAAGGCCAAATATTTTAACATGAAGACAACATCTCATTTTAATTTTGAAATATCTTTCAAAATTCATTATTTTTTAAATTAAACGTGTATTTTTAACAATTTTATGATATAATATTGTATTTAGATAAAACATAGCCTTACTTAACTTCACACCATTATCATTTACTAGTATATTTATCGTGATAAGGTTTAAATATAAAATGGAATATCATGAAAGACTTTTAATGATTCCTTATATTCCTTATGGAAAGTCTTTGTTGGTGTAAATGTAATATAAATTTCATCCTCACTATTGTCCATGTTAAAGAATGATGAGTATCATGGAGTTGTTTTCTTTATTTTCTCAATTTTTAAATCAATCGAATTATTTTGTATTAATTATGTCGAAAGACGTATACTTATTGACAATGGGCAGATTTAATAGGAGTTTATTGCTTAATAAGTTTTCTATGGACAGGATTAAATATGGCTGGAATATTCTTAGTAGTCACACAAAATAAATGGCTGTGATTTCAATCATTAACTTCCTAGCTATTATAAAGACATCMGTTTATGTGTTTACTTTTTTACATTTACCTAATCATATTTAAAAATTACTTTGATAGCTAACTGATTGCCACCTAAGTGATTAACAGAAATTAAAATATTAACACCAAATAAATGAAGTTCAACCGTTTATTTGTTAATCAATAATAAAATTTAATATATTTTTTTAAGGATTCTTTTCATCTTATCATCCTTTCGACGTTAATCAACCATGATTATGTGACTGTGCTAGTCATACAAACTCCTAAGTAATGAAATGATAGCGCTTGTTTGAAATTGAATAACTTTGATTAAATAGTTTGAGTAAAAATTGAGAAAATATATCTCTTATATAAAATATTTTTTCGGGATAATAAAATACCTAAATAATAAATGTAATGTAGGTTGTCGTATATACGGACTAATACCATTCGCTAAAATTAGTTCTTAAAATACGAGCAAGTTTCTTTATGTTCTTTAACTTAAAAACAAAAACAAATCAAGAACATGCATTGTTGGTATACATGGATTATCTCACTTGCCTCATTTAATATTTTATTTAACCCTGGATTTATTGAAGAAAATGCAAAAATATAAAAAATAAAATATTATTTTAGAATAAATATAATATAATTTTTTTTTATTTAAAGTATGATAGAGGTGAGAAGAAAGATGGATGCAATGGAAACATAGTAGATGTGAATTACATTTTTAGTCTAAATGTTCTACATTTTGGTCTTTTTTTAGGGATATTTTTTATTTCATTTTGCTCGAAATCTTGTGAGAAATTGTTGAATTTACAGATTTGAGTGGCTAAGTTTGTATAATCCGAGTGCTTCAAGGGTTTTTCAACACATTGAATCCATTTATGCATTAAAAAATGAAATTTAAAGAATATTAAATTACAAATTCGTCCAGATTTATGTTTTCATAGTTCGATGAAAAAGACCAAAACATAAGATGTTTAGACGACGCCTTCCAATAAATAGGGAACCGTAAAAAATATAAAATATTTCTTACATTAAAAACCAACAATTAGACCAAAAATTAGTTTTAGATATGTTGCTACAACATGTAGAATAAAAATTTGTGATACATTGAATAAATTATATATATATATATATATAGAGAGAGAGAGAGAGAGAGAGAGAGAGAGAGAATATTGTGTGAGTTAGTATAGGGAAATTACATTTATATGAAAATATATATAACTCAATCAAATTTATTATAAGCATTTTGACTCATGAACATTTGTATTTGTATATGACCCTCAATAATGATATGATTCAAGTTATTATAAGTATTTGGGCTTGCACACACTTATACTTGATGTTGACATTTCACGATGATATAATAAGTTTTTCACCTTTCCTTTCTCAAATTGAAATTTATTATAAGCATTTTGATTCATCCACGTTTGTATTTGCACATGACACTCAACAATGATATGATTCAAGTTATCATAAGTACTTATACATGTGCACACTTATACTTGATGTTGACCTCTGACGATTATAGAATAAGATTTTGTAAATCACCCTTCCTCCCTCAAATTTATATTATCTTTTTTTAAAGTGTTAAATTATAGGTCTTCTTGAAACTATGTTTACAAAATTGTATTATTAATGTAAATCGCCCCACCTATCTAAAATTAAAATTTATTGTAATCTTTTTACTCATCCACATTTGTATTTGTAGATGACACCCAATAATGATATGATTCAAGTTATTATAAGTACTTAAACTTGTGCACACTTGTTGGGACAGGAGAAGACCCAGGGTTCAAGGCTCAAGAGCACACCAACAAAGCCCTAACTACCGACCCTTTTGGAAACACCTGCGAAGCAGATGAAGTCTCACCCAAGGTAGAGGCAGGGGTGGTTGCAAGACTCAGGTGTCTACAACCTTAGTTGGGATACAGATATGTGATTATATCATTTACATAGCACTTAGCATAGATCATTCGTCAATATTCAACCCTTATTCTACTTCGCAGATAGCACAGAGCATCGTGGTGTACACTTAGATCTACAATATTTCAATACTTAACCATAGTAATCCAGATTAGATCCAGTATATCAGCACTAAGCAACCTCATACACATCAGATCTAACAATCATATATATCTAAGAAGCACAGAGCATAAGTGGATATACCAAAGCACATAGCATAAGCAAAAACACATTGAATCAAAGCATAGAGCATAACACACAGGTTTACGTGGTTCACCCCCACCCTGGGGCTATGTCCATAAGATCTTCTTCTTTATTATCGTCTTCAATCTGTTACAAGCACAAAGCCTCCTAAAACCCTTCTTCGCATAGGACAAAAGATCTGCGCAACTCGCTAGATCCTTCTTCCTTGCGTTACAACACTTAGCTTTCTATAGCAACCTCACAGTAACTTGCACTTAGCCTTGCAAGCCTTACACAGTTTGCACAAAACACTTATTCAACATCACATAGATGCACTACCAATTGCACTAAGCAATCATATCTACTCGTTCTTACATTGCCTATCCTTCTATTTATACATTACAAAAGTGGGCCTAATCATGGGTAAACCCATGGGATGACATCCCTTTCCCATTACATTAACCCAAAACCCTAAAAGGGCCCAAAAGTGGACCGAGATCCTGTGATCTCTGCTTCGCCTGATGCTCCATCTTTGATAGGCTGTCAAAGTCCAAAAATGGTCAAATATGACCAAGTGTTCCTCAAAACTTGGTCAAGGGCCAACAGGCCCCCAACACTCATCTGTGACTCGTCCCGAGTCACTCTGGTCTGATCAATTCCACCTTGAATGCCTTGAGCTTGGCTCAAGCTACTTCAACCTACTGCAGTGCGACAACATCTTACTCAGTGAACTCCTGGATCACTGCTTCGTTTACTAGCCGTTCCAGGCATTGTTCTGCGGTGATGAAAACTTGTTCAAGCTTGACTCCCTGGATTTTAACTTCAGTGAATAGTTGGCATGCCTTTTCTTGGATTGGTTGAAGTTGTTGGGAGACTTCCATTACATTACTTTGTAGTGTGTGTACCTGTTGTTGGGTGGTGCATTGTTCTGGAAATCTCTTCATTCTTTCAACTGGGGTCAAGGCCTTCAGCTGTGCCTATAACATATCTACGTGCTACTTTTTTTCTTGGAGCCTTGCCTCCAACACCTGCAACTCTGGATTCTATGTGAGATTCTCATAAGTCTAGGCACTTCTAGCGCTCAACTACTTACATTCCAAGGCAAAGGTTTTTAATCGGCCATCTGCGCTATGGGCAGTTTCCTCCCTTAGGTCTCTTATTTCTTGAGGAGTCTCGGGCATGGTACGAAGTTCCAGATCGACGATGTGAAGTTGTTGTATTAATTATTCAAGTTATGCCACCTGTTGTGGGACATGTTCTTCAATCTTCACTTCTATGATCATCACAGAGCGAAGTGCTTTGTGAACCCTTTCCTGTACTTCAAGTTGCTCTGCTAGCAACTGGTCCTTGCTCTGCTATAACTGTTCTTTTTCCTCATCCCACTTTGCTTGCAGGGCAATATTTTCCTGGTCTGCCTTACTTTGTTTTTTTATAAGTGCACTCTGTACTTGTGTCAAAGCCTAGGTGGCTTGTGTTGTGTCTTCTTCAGCTCGTCAAAGGAGAGCTTCGACTTTATCGACGATCTAGTGTAATTGGGTGGGCTCATTGCCTACTCCTGTTGTTCCAATTGTCAAGGGCATAGTAGAAATTGCCCAGATGGACTGGAGTGCCTGCTGCACTTCTTAAATTTCACCCTTTATTCGGTTGAATACCTCCTCCTGCTTCACTTCTTGCTTTTCTGCGATCTCTAGTGAAGCATCATTCAACGTAGCGATTAAGAAGTCGAAGTCATCCAGTGTGAGGGTACTCTTAAACGTAGTCTGGGTGCCCAGAGTTTTCTTTTGGGATGAGGGCTTTGGTGGGGTAATCTTCCTTTTCTTAGAGGGATCCTCCTCCTCTCTAGGCGGAGTAACCTCGCCTTTGTTTTGCTTAACTTCTGTGCCACCTAGTTCTTCACCATCACCTCCCTGCATAGGTGAGATCGAAGTAGTCTTCGTGGATGTGCTATGGACATCTTGAACTTCATCATCCTTCTTAATCTTACTCATTCCAGGTGTATCTGACATAGCTTTAGGGCTATCCACGTCAGACATTTCTGTGGGGTCCACTACAACAAGGAGGTTTACTGACCATTCATTGGTAATCTGCTCCAAGTCTTCTTCTACCAACTTGCAGTACGAATGGAGTTGATTTTTGTGCTCATCAGCATGCACTATTATATAGGTGAAGTGGAGGTCCTCATTGAATTTTATCAAAGGTCTAAACCTATGAAGTGTGTTTGGGGTGAGGCGCGGTGTAGACTGGATTGCATTCTTCAATTGGTTGTAATAGGCGTGGAAGACGACATTGGAATGCCACTGCTTTTTCATGTCACTGGAGTACCATAGCGTACAGAACTTCATGACCAGTGGTCCAAAGGGTTCGATCTCCGAAAAAGTGGCACCTTCTGGTAGCTCCCAGGCGATGAAATTGATTATTATGAGCAACCAAATAAAGTGGAACTCATACCCTTGGTCTTGCACTTCTCTGCAATCAAGTTGTAGTTGGTTTACAAGGTATTGTGCCTAGTTCATCTGTAGTCCCTCGACACACTTACCTGCAAGGTCAATTATGAATCCAATCACTTGTGTTGCTCTATTCTTGTGAACTAGCTTGCCCACGATCAGATGACAGGAAAGGCACACTGCGCCACTCTGGATAGAGGCTACCTTGTAGCCTCGCGTGCCTTTCTCGACATTGCCATAAGTTTCTTTTATCCTCTGCACTAGTGCTCAGTCTGAGGTTTTTCCACGGTAAAACTCTTGTGGGTCAGGGCCTTGCATAATGAGTCTTGTGATTCGATTGATCAATGTCGAATCCACAGTGATGCGGTGGTCCAACCATAATTATCCTCTGTGGTAGCAGGACAACAACAACTTGATGTATGTGTTGATTTCTTGGTGTCTTCTGAAGTGCGGGATCTTCATTACACTAAGCAGTGTGGACTATGTGAGGTTTTGGGTCCATGACTGTGTGAAAATATTAGAATTCTTTCCTTTGGTCCTGGTTAAGTACTTATGCGGGCCTAACATGCTATAAACTTTATGATCTCCAAGGTTAAAATCACTAAATTTCAGTGCTGCGAGTTTATCCTGGTCAACATGAACTGTGAGCACCCCTTTCGGAATGTACATGGTGATCAAAGTGTACTCGAATTCTTGAGGTATGCTATCATGGTTGATGGCACCGCTTAGAGGTGGTAAGTAAGTAGGTAGAATGCATGGGGTAAGCTTGGCATTTGCGATGTCATCCATGTGCTTGGTCCATTTCTCATCGGTCGACCGGGATGGACCAACGCGAGAAGTGGAAAGGGAGGCTTGGAGTCCTCTTGTTGATGATGCTTGGACTCCTGTAGATAATCCTTGTTCCGAAATGAATCTCTTAGTCATTAAGTCAATCAAAACTTCTTCAACTACTTTCTCAACAACGTTGAGCTCGTCCGACATACAAGCTTGGGTCAACTATCTCGGGTGTGAAATGAATTCAGAGACTACATTGAACGGTATGGGAACAAGGCAATGATCACAGGGTGAAGTAATCTCAGATTTAGGGATCAAATGCTCACTTAGAAAAAAGTATTCTTGGTACATGGTGCGACAGACTAAGTAGGGAAACTAAGCAATGGTTTGCTTGCAACGAATATGAGGCTGCATTAACTTATGTTATGTCTGTTATGGAGCGGTCGAACGGTCTAGTGGCGAGCCGTAAATTCTTTCTGACCCGTTCGGAGCGGCAGTCGAACGGTTATATTGGCTTCCAACGACTATATTACTTCGCCTCGGCGAAGTGGCATATGTCGTTGTTCTAATATATCGACGAAGCTCCAATTCTGCAAAGTGTCTTGCTACGAGGTACCCTCTGGGATCTTCTGTAATTTTTCAATCTTAGCCTTCTTCTTACTTAGCTTTCTAGACTTCCTTCCAGTGAGCTTCGTTTCGGTGATTCTCTTCCCATTTTGATTCTTATTTTCCTTGGACATAGTCACTTCGTGCTGGTGAGATTTTCTCCTAGGCTTTAGGTATATAACTTCTTCTTTGTCTGGGGTAGAAATTTCAGCCTTTTGTGTAGATTTGGCCTCAACATATGGGATTCTAGTGTCAGATGTCTTCGAGAGGTTCTCATTTTCTTTTATCAATTGTGTGATCCTTTTAGTCACGAAATCTTTTAACTCTTGTCTCCGTTGTTCTAAAACCTCTTCTTCTTCCTTCTTTCTGGCTTGATCTCTTTCAATCCAAGGTTTTCCGAGTAGCATAGTAAACGGGGCGTTTTCCTCAATGAATTTGATAATCTCAAAATCTTATTTTGTCGAAGTTCCATTGACTATCATAGGTATCTGAGCGAGTTTTCCACATAACATCATCAATTTTCCTCTGAATAGTCCTATTCCTCCCAACGAAGGGATCATGGAAGGCTTCCTTATAGCTTCCCAAGTTCTTTCTGGCATAATGTTCACTTATGTTTCTTCATCAAGAATACAGTCAATGTTGAAGTCCCCTATTCTTTCTTTGACTCGCTCCTTTTCTTTGAAGATCTCTGGTAATCGGACATCTTTATGTTCCTTCAGGGTTTATTTCATATGTATTAATACTTTCTCTGATTCTTGCTAGGTTTCTACTTTTTCTGGATCTACCTTATGGTCTTCTTGATTCAGATTTATCCTTTCAAGCTTAGCGATCATTCTATGGCAATCCAATACCTCATGGTCCCTAGCTTTGCAACAGAGACAACTAGGTCTTCTACCAAGGAATTCCTTAGCTAGATGGCCTGGTTTTCTGCAACTGTAACATAGGATTAATCCTCGCTTTCTTTTAAATGATCCCCAACCTCTTTTGTACTGTTCACTAGAATTGTGATAGCTAACCTACATAAATTCTTTCTAGGATCTTGCATCCATTTGTTAGTCCAGACATTCTTTCTATGCATAGGTATAACATATCTATCATTATACTTATTAGATCTATTCATATCAAACTTTCTTTCATCTATTAATGCCCTAGTTTTTAAGCTAGGACAAAATCTATCAAACATACCTAGATCCATGCTCTAGAAAATAAAAATAAAAATCACTTATCTTACTTCTACAGAGCACAAAGCTTCCAGATCTAAGAACTTTTGACTATTATTACCTTTATTAGAGCACAAAGCTTACAGATCTTACCTCTTTTCTGCAGATCTGACCTCCTTCTTTTAGAAATTTCCACTTTTACTTTTCTTAGAGCATAGAGTGTTCAGATCTCACTTATTTTCTTTATATATGATCTTCCTTTCTTCAGATCTGACCTTATTCATGGCACAAAGCCTCACAATTCGGGTAAAAATATGCACACTAGGGAAACAAATCTACGCATAGAGCTTTCTTTTTCACACAGTTTCTTCTTCCTTAGTTCCCAACAATCACAGTTTCAGGTCCCGACAACAGAACCATTTGTTGAGACAGGGGTAGACCCAGGGTTCGATGCTCAAGAGTGCACCAAAAAATCCCTAACTACCAGCCCTTTCGACAACACCTACAAAGCAGATGGTGTCTCACTCGAGGTAGAGGTAGGGGTGGTTGCAAGACTTAGGTGTCTGCAACCTTAGCTGAGACATAGATCTATGATTATATCGTTTTCATAACACTTAGAATCGATCATTCATCAATATTCAACCCTTATTCTACTTTGCAGATAACACAGAGCATCGCGGTGTACACTCAGATCTACAGTATTTCAGTACTTAACCATAGTAACCCAGATCAGATCCAGTAGATCAACACTAAGAAACCTCGTACACATTAGATCTAACAATCATATATATCTAAGAAGCACAGAGCATAAGTGGATATACCAAAGCACATAGCATAAGCAAAAACACATTGAATCGAAGCACAGAGCATAACACACATATTTATGTGGTTCACCCCCACCTCGGGGCTACGTCCACAAGATCTTCTTCTTTATTATCGTCTTCAATTTGTTACAAGCACAAAGCCTCCTAAAACCCTTCTTCGCATAGGAAAAAGATTTGCGTAGCTCGCTAGATCCTTCTTCCTTGTGTTACAACACTTATCTTTCTATAGCAACCTCATAGTAACTTACACTTAGCCTTGCAAGCCTTACACAGTTCGCACAGAGCACTTATTCAACATCACATAGATGCACTACCAATTGCACTAAGAAATCATATCTACTCCTTCTTACATTTCCTATCCTTCTATTTATACATTACAAAAGTGGGCCTAATCATGGGTAAACCCACGGGCCGACATCCCTTTCCCATTACATTAACCCAAAACCCTAAAAGGTCCCAAAAGTGGAACGAGATCCCGTGATCTCTGCTTTGCCTAGTGCTCCATCTTTGACAGGATGTTGAAGTCCAAAAACGGTCAAATATGACCAAGTGTTCCTCAAAACTTGGTCAAGGGCCAACAACACTTATACTTGATGTTGACATTAGATAATTATAGAATAAGATTACGTAAATCGCCCCTCCTCCCTCAAATTTATATTATCTTTTTTTAAAGTGTTAAATTACAGGTCTTTTTGAGACTATGTTTACAAAATGGCCTTATGAATGTAAATTGCCCCTCCTCTCTCAAATTCAAATCTATTACAAGCATTTTGACTCATCCACATTTGTATTTGTAGATGACACTCAACAATGATATGATTCAAGTTATTATAAGTACTTATACTTGTGCACACTTATACTTGATGTTGACATTTGATGACGATAAAATAAGATTATGTGAATCGCCCCTCCTCTCTCAAATTTATATTATAATTTTTTTAATTGTTAGTTGTAGATCTTCTTAAGACTATTTACAAAATGGCCTTATTAATATAAATCACCCCCCCTTTCTCAAATTCAAATTTATTACAAGCATTTTGACTCATCCACATTTGTATTTGCAGATGACGCTCAACAACGATATGATTCAAATTATTATAAGTACTTAGACTTGTGCACACTTGTACTTGATGTTGACATTTGACAATAATATAATACGATTTTGTAAATCACCCCACCTCTAAATTTATGTTATCTTTTTTTAAAGTGTTAAATTGGACTATGTTTATAAAGTGGTTTTTCTTCTTTTCTTTTTACATGTGGCTCACGATATTGAAAACTGGTACTCACTATCTCCACGGAAAACCCCCCTGAAATCCACGAGAGAACATGGGGAGGGCGAGCATTTTCGGAATATAGGGGGCTCAATAACAAGAGCATCATATAGACCCATTTAAGGACATCACATGTCACTTACAATGAATTGAACCTGGGTGGGGAGGGTAGCAACCATTCCTCCCAACCACCCAATCTACATCCAATGAACTTGTTTACAAAGTGGCCTTATTAAAAATAGTTTAGCAATATTATAAGGGAGTTTTGGCCATTGATGTTACATTGTGTCCTCGTCCATCAATTTTCGTAGACTTGAGATCTTTTCAACATAATTAATATGGAATTTTAAATTACTAATATATTATTTCATTCATTTTGATATTTAAATAATATATTTTCTTATATCATAAAATATATTTAAAAATAAAAAAGATTATACCAATAATATATAAAATAAAAAGATAAATACCAATAATATAAAAAGGAGAAAGAAAAAATATACAATAAGTTATTTAGTTATGTTGAATTATTTATATATACAATTATGAGATAGATGTAAGGCTCATCAACTTTCCATCAAATATGAAAAACCATTTTAATTATAGATAAATAAAATTTCATTTCTATATACCTGAATGTCTAGATATAATATTTTAGGATTTCCTCTAAATCCAATATCTGGTTAGTTAGAGCTCCCTTTAACACATATTTTTCATAATTAAATATCAATGTATATAATAGTGGATGAAAATAGTAACAACGTTGAACTATATACAGGTTATATTTTAACTAGAACTTAGACATTTCCCCATAATAGGGTCATCATCTCTTTAATTAGTAGAAGTAATCATTTATAGTTTTACTAGAACTGTAAAATTTATTTAAGTTAAATTTATAAGAAACTAAAATTGTTAAGAGGATGGATATGATCTAGGTGGATATCGATGACCACTCACCTATTTCAATTGGCTCAAAATAGTTTGTTGGTAATTTAGTATTTTTAGCATTTTTTTGGGTCCTAAACTTCCGGGACCATTTTGAGGGCCTAAACAACATTTTTCACAATCAAACACCTCAATAATAACCAAATTATTTTATTGAGCCCCCAAAATAAAAATCCTTGTTGATACCTTTCCAACGAGATATCATGCACCCCAAACAAAGATCGTATGCCAAAGTTACACCCCTGAGAAGTTGATACACCAAACTACCCAAAACAGGGTCCACAAAATTGTTGTCTTGTCATCTTCCAAGGTTAGAGTTTTGGATTTTCTTTATCTTAAAACCTTTGGAGCCTCATTGTAACAATCATCTTCTTGTGAATGAGCGTATCCTTCACATCTCTTCTCAGAGATAAGATGCCACCATTCTAGTGAGTCTTTCACTCTATATT
>JZKD02S2071462.1:158335-178587 GCA_000966675.3 Picea glauca | reverse complement strand
ATATAAGTTAATATATATATTAAATAAAACATAATGCAAAAACAAACAAAATACAATATAATAAAAGCATGCATTAAAAATGAAAACTAATAAACAAAAACAAAATAAAACAAAATGTAAATACAAAAACAAAATAAAACGTAAATACAAAAATATATAAGAAAGAAAAACATTAAAACAAATTAAAATTTAATAAATAAAACAAAAAATCAAAAAACAAATAAATTAAAAAGATAAACCACACCTTATGCACTTATCCCCAAATAAAACAAATCCATGGACATAAAAAATTCCGGACCCCCCCCGGTGCTTTTTGAACTTTAATGGAGGGGGGGATTCAAAATAGTGGTATTGGGAGGGACACTTGTCACCTCCTGGTGATTTTGGACCCCCCATCCCAATACCACTTACCACCTCAGGGGGGGTTCGGAATACGACTTACCCCTCCAAAACCGCCCTCCCTCAATTTCACAAAACCGTTGTTTTTCTAGTTTTGACAGCTCATCTTGCGAAGCGTATTCTAGGCAAACGAAGATGCAATTTAAAAAAACAAAAGAGGTTTTTGTTCATAGCAGGATGAAGAACAAAAATTTCTCCCATTATTTTCAAAGGTGCCACCAGTTGGGAGAATCAAGGCTATCTTTTAGCCTCATTTTTTGGATTTCTGGTTTTTCCTATTATAGACCTGATTTTGCCGGAGCTGTTTCGGCGAGGTGGAATCGAAATTTGAGAAACTGAAGGAGGTTTTTTCTCCATACAAGCTAATATAAAATAAAATCCTTCAGTGTTTTCATAGGTGTCATTGATTGGGAGAAATCAATGACTGAGTGTACCCCTATTTTCAGCAAATTTGGCCAAATTTGCAGTTCTGGATTTTTGGGGATTTGTGGCTATTTTTGGCCTAGGTGGTTAGATCCGACTTACACAACTTGTTGGGGTATCTCTCTTATTTATTCAAATTATTTTAATGTAAAACAGGTTGATCATTGCACCCAGAAAGGTTGTTCTCTATAATTTTTCAGATCCACCAGTAATACAAAGGAATCGGTGCACAATATTCTTGTGTCTGGACATTGCTGATGTTTTTCTTGCTATGTTAATGCTTTCTTACTCTGTTATCACCTTGTTTTCTAATTACAACTGTTAAAAGGAAGTTAAAGAATAGAATTTACCTTGGGTACTCTGTATCTGGCCTTTTATTAGTCTGCATGTTATTCTTCTGATTTTGAGTTAAAGAAATTCTTGAATGCTTCTTTACTTAAATGAACCTCTCACTTGTTCTATCTTTCCATCACATTTTATCTTAATCGATCCAGTATATTGTCTATCTTACCCTGTGAAGAAGCCCTTTAAAATCTGTTTATCTGACCTCAAGTTTTGACATAGGCCCCATAGCCCAATGGGATTCTAAAGCAATCATTAAGTCAAACACCTCAAATAAAAAAACAAACCTTGTTTTGCAAAGCTAGCCTAATATCCTATTTCAAACAAATATAAATTTGACAGAGAGATCCCTGTCTGAGTCTCGGAGGGCTAGATCCCTGACTCGAAGCAGTTTTGATGTTGCCTCTGTGATTGCCTCCATAGCCTTGGGAAAATTACAGAGTGCTAACAAATCTGATCACTGGATGCCTGTTGTATGCAGTCGAGGTTGAGCTCTGTTGGTGTCAGTTGTTCTACTACGTCTGAGGTGTCCAATAATGGTGGGAAATAAAGCCGAAGGAGGTCAACGTTGAACACTAGGTGCAAGCCAAGGAAAGGAGGAATGTTGAGCTCAAAATAATTTTCCCCCACTGCCTTGGTGATAGTGTATGACCCATAACGGAGTAGGCGAAGCTTCCAATGGGGTTCTATAAGATGTTCTTTCTGCAAGTGCAACCAAACTTTGTCGCCCGCCTGAAATGTATGTGGCACCCGATGTTGATCATGGCGTTGTTTGCACTTGTCATTGGACTTCTGTATGATATCCTGAACCTTTTGGTGGATGTCTTGGATCCGCTCAATGAACCAGGTGGCTTTGTCAGCTTCAGTTGGAGCAAGAGATGATTCGATGAAGGTGACCGCAAGGGGAAGTGTAACATCTATGGGACCCAATGGTTGGAATCCCAACCCCACCTGAAAGGGGTTGTGGTTGGTTGAGCTATGCAGGGCTCGATTGTAGCTATGTTGGACATAGGGAAGGCTCTCATCCCATGTGCGGGGGTGATTTGAATTATACATGCAAAGGATATGCACAATCATTCAATTTACAACCTCAGTTTGGCCATCTGTCTAGGGGTGGAAGGCCGTGGATTTGGTGAGCTGGGTGTCTAGAAATGACCAGAGGCTTGACCAAAATGTGTTGAGAAATCGACTATCCTAATCTGAGACAATGGTTTGTGGGATTCCAAAATGTACCCATACTCGTTCAAATAAGATCTTGGTAGTGGCCACTGTTATGATTCTCTTCTTGCAGACAACCAGAATCACCATCTTAGAAAAGCGATCAACAACCACAAAAACACAGTCATTTCCCCACTTAGTGGATGGGAGGCCCGTCATGTAGTCCATTGAGATGGATTCCCATGTCCTGTCAGGAGTAGGAAGATGGGTGTACAGGCCCTGTTTCTTAGTGGTCGGTTTGGCAATAGCTCAGGCAGTGCAGGACCTGATATACTTGCTGACCTCCTATCAAAGTTTCGGCCAGTAGAAATGTTTCTGTAGCATCACCACTTCCTTTTCAACACTGAAGTGTCCTACCACCCAACTGTAGTGGGCTTCCTAGATCAACTTCGCTCGCTCACTTGATAGAACACAGATATGTCCTAGATGACACAACAACCCATCCTGAAGATGGAAATTATCGACAACTATGTTTACACCCAACATTTGGTAGGTGGTGGCGAAGTTAGGGTCTATCTCATAGAGTTGGGGCCATCTAAAGGTCTCATGGCCGCAAGAGTCTAGCATCGTGGTGAGTGTCGTGACTGGTGGTCTGTTGAGGCAATCAACAATGTGATTGGTGCTTCCTATTTTATACTTAATGTTGAGGTGGAATTGCTGCAAGTATGTGGACCACTTTTTATGGCGGTCATTCTACAATTTTCTCTGTTTCTGCATGAACTGGAGTGGCTTATGATCAATGTGGATGACTGTCTCCTTCCCATGAATGTAATGTCTCCACTGGCGATAGGCTTGCACAATGGAGTACATTTCTTTGTCGTAAGTAGGGTACATACAGACAATATCTGACAGTGTCTCACTATGATAGGCCACGGGGTGGCCGTGTTGAGTGAGAACGATGCCCACAACATAGTCTGAAGCACCTGTCTCGATCTCAAAGAGATGTTGCAGGTTTGGTAGTGAATGTACTGGGGCTGAGCACAAGCGCTGCTTCAAATCATTGAACGCTTGTTGTTGGGACTGGCCCCATGCAAATTTCACCTTACCACCACCCCTGTTTATTTGGTTGAGGACCCATGCAATATGGGAGAATACTAGCATGAACCTGTGGTAGAAATTGGCAAGGTCCAAGAATCTCTAAAGCTCAGTGAGTGTGGTAGGGTTTGGCTAGTCATGGATCACTTGGATATTGGCTAGATCCACATGTTCTCCATTTTGATCAATGATGTAGCCCAGGTAATGGACCTTGTCCATGCCGAAGGAGATTTTTTTCAAGTTGGAATATAGCTTGTGCTGCCGCAAGGTGTGCTGAACCTACTGAATATGCTGCAAGTGTTCGACCCTAGTCTTGTTGTAAATTAGAATGTCATCCAGATACACCAATACAAAAGTATTGGTGAATGGTTACAGGATATCATCCATCATCCTCATGAAAGTGGCTTGAGCATGACCAACCATTCAAAAAGGCCTTCCTTTGACTTGAAGGCGGTCTTCCATACATCTGTCTATTCTATCTAGACCTGGTGGTAGCCAGACTTCAGATCAATCTTACTGAAGTATTTGGCCCTTGTAAGTTGATCAAGGAGGTCATTGATTCAGGGAATTGGGTATCAATTTCTGACTGTGAATTTACTCAGATCCTGGTAATCAATATAGAGTCACTAGGTTCCATCTTTCTTCTATACCAGCATGATTGGGCTCCCACAAGGTGATGAGCTCGAACGAATGTGCCCCTTGTGGAGTAGTTCTTGGATCTCTCACTTGATCTCTTCATTCTCTAACAAAGAGAGATGATAGACTAGCCCATTGGGTAGTGGTGCACCGGGGGTCAGATCGATGGGGTGCTTGACCTAGCAGTGTAGAGGTACCCCTGTAGGCGAGGAGAAGATATCCGAGTATTCTTCCATGAATGTATCTACTTGCTTCTGCTATGTGGAGAGGTCGGCCGCAGATACCCTAGATGTGGCTGTGATATTTCTCTTATTCTGAGAGCGAATCATGAAGAAGACAAACTTCCCTGTCTGAGAGATGACCTTTCTACATTTCTTAGCAGAGATCAAAGAAATACCACTAGGTGGGACTACCTCGAGTATCCTGTACAATTTCCTATTCAAAGTAATAATAACACTATGAGGCCTAGACTCATATATGACATGGTGTTTCCATAAATAAGGTTGGCCCAAAAGAACATCACAAACTTCAAGAGGAGAAACATCACACAATACCTCGTCTTTGAAGGACTTGATGCCGTACGACAGTCGACATTGTTGGATGATGTGGAGATCGCTTCCTTGGCGGAGCCGTCCAATGGTGTAGGGTTGTGGGTGCATCGTTGTTGGCAGGGCCAGCCGCTTGATGACCTCTACTGAGATGAAGTTCCTCTGGCTACCGCTATCAGCGATGAAGTGCAACGGGGTGCATTTTACCCACATCTCTGAATGGAAGAGGCACTTTCCTTCTTCTGGCTTGTCTGGTTCACCAAGCTGGAGCTTGGTGGTAGCAACGGTGGCACTAGGTTCAAAGTCAATGATTCATCTTCCCCTTTCTAGTTCTGGCTCAGAGTCAGAATCTACATCTAATTCAGAGGCTTTCACTTTGGCCACCAGCAACTTCTTTGAGCGACAATGAGCAGTGTTATGCCAAGGGCTCTTAAGGAAGTAGCACCACTTCCCGATGTCTTTCTTTGTCTTTGCGGTGTCCTTCTTTGCTTGCAGCTTGGACTGGTTTTCTTGATATTGTCCATATTTTCTCTGTCCTTTTTTCTATGGGTTGGGGCTACCCTTTCTTGGCTTTTTTTGTGAGGGTTTCCCAGGCCCAAATAGCCGTGTCTTTTGTTTGAGCTTTTGCTCGATTTTGACAGCATATCTGTAGGTTGCGCCCAAGGATGAGATGTCCAGAAATTCTATTTCAGTATGGATGTATCTATGAAGAGCACCATAATACTTGAGCACCAGATGTCATTTTGAATCTTTGATACCCAGCTTGGTGCACAAGGTATCGAAGATATTTGTGAAAGCCGACACTGCTTGGTCTCTTTCTTGTCGCAGTGTGGTCCATTTGGTATACAGGTCATCATAACTTCCAACAGGGTAGTATTGTTCCTTAATAGCATCCCTGAAGGATTCCCAGGTGGTTGTGACTGAAAATAATGAGGTTTCCTCTGTTTCCTTTTTCTCACAGAACGTTTCCCACCAATCTTTGACATGGGGAACGACTTTGAGGAGTGCAAAAGTAATATTTTCTCTATTCGAAAAATTATAGACAAAAAAATACCCTTCTAGTAGATTCAACCACTTGTATACAACATCTATGTCTATCTGACCTTCAAATATAGGAATATCGAAGTTTATTTGTACCTTTAAGGGGGCGATGCCTCTGTTCGAAGAAGATGCGTCGTCTGTTGGTAGTCGCCGAAGGATTTGCGTGAAACTATCCATCATCTCGTTCCTCTGTTGCGTGAGGGATTCCTTAATCAACAGTTTGAAAGGATCTCTTGTCCCATCATATTTATTTTCTCCTACCATGAGAGGTCTCTTGTCCCATCATATTTATTTTCTCCTACCATGAGCGAGAGATTTTGTCCTCAAGAGAAACAAGCTCGAGACCCAAGTCTTTGTACTCCAACCTGGTTGGGGACATGCATTAAGGTGAAAAGGAGTAGACCACTCTGATACCACTGATCTGGATTTTATGAGAAGAATGAAATGAATACATATTATTAATAGGTGCTTAACAAAAAATAACAGAGATACAATAAAACTGGTTTCTATTCAATAAAGAAATAAGCTAGAAACTGTAAAATGCAGCGGAAACAAGCTTGCTAGAATGGTGGCAGCTTATCTCTGAGAAGAGAAGTGACGGCTACGCTCATTCGCAAGAAGATGATTACAATGAGGCTCTCAAGGTGTTTTCACAATAAACAAGAGTTTCAAAAAAACCCTAAACATCCAAAAACCTAACCCTAGGAGATGAAGCACCAAAAGTCATGTGGGCCCCGTTTGGGTAAGTCAGTACATCAACTTCTTGGGGTCGTAACTTTTGCATACGATCTCCATTTTAGGTGTATAATAGCCCATTGGAAAGATCTATCCAAGGAATACAACAGTTGCACAAAATTTCATGATGAAATTTTGCAATAGAAACATACCCCGAAAAACGTTGTTTAGGGCCTTAAAATGGCTCTGGAAGTTCAGGACCCGAAAAATTGCTAAAAATAGTAAATTATCAAAATTGCTAGAAAGTTGTTTTGAGCCAGCTGGAAAAGGTGGGTGGCCACCGATATCCACCTAGATCAGAGAGGGGCGAATGGAGGTCATGGGTTTGGAAGATGCGAGGAAAATGAAATCTTTTATACCAACTGGAACAATAGAATCCAAATACAACAATAAATGTATTTGATAACATATAATATTCTTTATTTGATGATAAATTTTAGTGTACAAAATGTGTATATATACACGTAATTGGGTAAAGTCACATCTCTTTATGAAAAAGAGTGTGACTTTTCATTTTAAATAGTTTTAAATGAAATATATAAAAAATATATATTACAATTCCCAATGTTCAAGATCCAGATATAGGAAACCCACATGAAGTTTCATTAAGTCATCTATGATTCCATGTAGGAAAAATAATGTTCCATTTGAGTGACCCATATTGTGGGTTGGATTCATCAAATTTGTTGAAATCAAATTTAGGAAGTTTGTGCCACATGTGATTTATCTAATCACGAACAAGCAGGGTGGAGTGATGCCCATTGGGGTTGGATGGTTAAGCCCCTTCCTTTTGGGAAGGCTATTCCACCCATTGATAACCTGAGAATTGTGAAGCAATGATATAATTTTTCATCTCCATGAGTTTGGACATATGGCCATGTAATGAGTCCAAGTTGGCTATATTTTGATGGAAGGCATCAATATTTTGTTGAGAATATGAGTGGTTGTGATTTATCTTATGTTGCAAATCATCAGGTAGAGTTTCCAAAGAAGATAATTTGGTGGATCTCTACACCTTGAGTGGTATCCATAAAGGTTGTTCCCACAAGATAGGTCTCAAATAAGGGTGTAGGTAGGACCCACAGTTTTTTTCCCTACTTCTCTTGGTGGAGTTTTACTCCCACTTGAATATTACTACACTCACAAAATTCTTAAATTCTCAATATGACAGTTTATGTAGGAATTTTGTGAACTAGCGACGAAGGATAGGGTTTCTAGGGCCTTGAGAATATTTTTCTGAGCTGACATGTATTCTAGGGTTCTCACACATATGTTTAGGGTTTCTATTGCTTCCTGGAATATTCTAGTCTCGTCAAAGGTTACATGTAGAGATTAATACCTCTCACAAGTACCATAATATAAAAAATACCTCATAGATAGGAAGGTATTAAAAGAAATGGTATTGAGCAGAAACAGACCATTCAACCAATAGCATCATCATAGCCACACAGGCTATCTCATGATCACATAGATAAAATCAAGACAAATATCACCACTATCAATATCATCTGATAGCATCAAATGCATCATCTCTCGAAGCCATAGTCCATTTGAGTAATCAAGCATGATGATTAATAAGTCACTCACTCAATCAGAGTCATGCAAGGACCATTCTTCTAATCTGGATATATGTCCTAGAAGAATGACTATCCCAACAGATGTTGAAAGCCACGCCATGGGCTAAAGATACCATTCCTACAGGAATGTCAGTCTCGAACTATTTTATAATTGGGTCATATGTACCATAGATATCCATTTCTACCCATATGCCTTAGAAAATATCAGTCCTACATCAACCACCCTAATCGAGACGTCGTTTCCTTAGGGGGCGGACTATTCAACCTGATCGGGCCAATAATTGTTCCTCAAGAGAATATCGGTCTTGAACTATTTTCCTAATCGGGCCACAACCTATGCCTTAGGAAAATACTAGTCCATGATACCTCAACAATTTGTCAACCTGGACCATTCTCCATAGGGAGAATGTTTTTCCACCAACACATTGACTATCCATTTAGCTAACAATCAGATAATATCATGCAAGTGCTACAATTCCATCCAATAGAAAACAACTATGTCTATCCATAGTTATTACACATTATTTTCATCATCCCTATGACCGTTAATGATGTAAACCTATTTGTTGCCTTTAGAGGGGTCAGTGGCCTAAATTCCTGAAGAAAGAAGGGAGAAGAACTTTTACTGAGAGAAGAAGTTGTATTTTCCTTTTTAAAAACCCTATTAAAGAGGATTTCCACAAGATTCTCTATATATAGGGTGCATAAATGCTTGATTTCCACAGGCTGTACTAAAGCTAGGCTGCAGAGTTTCCGCAGGCTGCACTATATCTAGGGTGTGGAAATTCCTGATTTTCGCAGGCTACACTATAGCTAGGGTGTGAAAATTCTCGTGCGTGGGAAAAACCAACATCTTCTCGATGCTTCTAGAAGGAGAAGCTTCTATGGTGAGGTGGCCTCCAAACGTTCTGGATCTTACTCTCTTTCATGATTTAGTGGGATCATGCTAACCTCCTCACCTTATCCTCTTCAGCTTATAAAAGGAGATGAGCTCTCATGGAGAAAGTTAGATTGGCTTGTTATTGAGTTTTGTATCTTGGAATTTTTGGAGCTTGTATGTTGTCTTTGAGCTTTTCTTTGTCAAGATAGATTGTGAGAAGCTATCAGATCTACAGTCTTAGAATCCTTGGAGCAAGAAGTGTGTGGGAAGCAAGGAATTGTTAGAAGGAGCCTGACAACATCAAGGCATTTGGTTGTATCTTTCTTCCACATTCTTTAATAAAGATATACTTTTATTTCCTCTATGAATGTTATTTTTCCATATTGTATGATTCCTTGATCATGTACATAGTTTCATATCAAATAGACTCTATTATTCTTGTCTTCGTTGGCTTGGATTGCATTGAAAAAGTTGGATCTTCGATATTTAAAAGGTATGTTCTAGATCCATTTCTCATTTGATAATTGAAATCTAAGGAAAGAGTAGTGTACTTTCTTGTTTTGTTCTAGTTTTGTAGTGAAGCTAGGGGGATTGATTTGTGTTCGAACTTAACAATTAGACCGATAAAAATAGTAGTACACAACTACTACCCAGTGGTAAACAACCACTCCTAGTAGCACACGACTATTAATAAGTGACACGTAGTCACTACCAGTGGAGCACATCCACCACCATAGCATACAACTATTGTCTAGAGACATACAGTCTCCACAACAATCATATCATCTGATATCAACCTGCATAAACAATATCATGATACAAATTAAGTCATTTGATCCATTCCTCCACTCACATCTCTGAAATATGGAAGATAATCTACCCTCGGAGAGTAAAAACATTAGCCATGGGCTATCTGGACTATTCTTCCCAAGAATAGAAGAATAATTGTCCCTGATTTCTGAACCTAGACCATTCACCTAACTGGGCCATTCCTCCTGCACTAATCACAGTGAAACTTGGAGAGAATGAGTCTTCCCTAGGGAATGTATGTCCTCGATTACTGAACCTGGACCATTCACCTAACTAGGCCATTCCTCCGACACTAATCATAGTGCAACCTGGAGAGAATGAATCTTCCCTAGGAAATCACTATCCAAACCATTTCCTATGGAAATGACTGTCCTGCACCAACCTCCAAAACAAACCATTCTTTGAAATTGCTCACAACTGTGAACTTCCAAAGAATGACTGCCCAACGAGGCAAACCATTCTACTTGACCATTACTCAGAGTGACTGCCAAGAAAAATGATTTCCCTAGACCATTCCTCCACACTGGCCACAAGGGGAATCACTGTCTATGGTACACCAACAATATATTGGACCATTTTCATTACAAAAATGACTATCCAATTTGGACCATTTTATGAACTGGAAAATGACTATTTGTTAGAAATATTGAACTACTTTCTAGACTGGAAAGGAGCTGCTGAACTTGGACCATTTTCCAAACTGGAAAATGAATGTCCACAAATCAATAACATATCAGTTCTCCCTTCCAACCTGGGAGTAATCACTTATTTTTTCAATAAGGAAGTTGTCTTCATGAGCCCCAGCTTGTCCCTTAAGTACAAAAACTTTTCATCTTGGACAGAGGCTTTACCAAAATATCTGTTATCTACTCATCTGTGGAGATATATTGGAGAACCACTTCTCGCCTATGGAATTTATCATGGAGAATATAATTCTTGATCTCAATGTGCTTCGACCTGTCATGGAACACTAGGTTCTCTGAAGGCTTTGCATAGCTTTGATCATCACAATATATCACATTTGAATTAAACACCTGATCAGACAGTCCATAAAACAATTATCAGAGCCATACTGCTTCTGTACAAGCATCACAAGCTACAATATACGCTTCTTTTGTAGTGTTGAGTGTAACAAACTTTTGTTTCCTGCTAGCCCATGACATCGTGGAAAAGATCAAACTGAAATATATCTAAGTAGCACTTCTTCTGTCATCTTCACTCCCTGCCCAATCTGAATCTATAAATCCATGTAGTTGTATATCATAACTTAAACGTCCCACAAAACAAATATCCGACTGAGTATTCTCCAAATACATTAACGAGCCAAGCAATTGTTAATACCGAGACATGTCTACTGTATTAGAGTCTCTCAACTTCTTCATATTTGTCATCATGGGATTTTTCCATGGATTTGCAATCCATCATCCCAAACTTCTGAAGAAGAATTTCTATATACTTCCTATGTCATAGGAAGTTTTCACCACGCTTCTGCTATGCATGAGAGGCTCTGCACCAAGTTTGCTTGAATACATACAAGGTCTTCTTCCATCTTCATACAAGGTTTTATTTATAGTATACCTCAAAACCTTGAGTTTTCTCTACATATTCTTCTTCTTCAATTACTCTATTGAGAAGAATTTTTTTTACATTCATTTGATGTAAAATCCAACCCATGGATATTGCACGAGATATAATGGTTCAAGTAGAGGTTTATCTAGTTACTAGAGCAAGTTGTCATCATAGTATTCTCCCTCCTACTGGGATATCCCTCTATCCCTATGTCTCACCTTGTATCTATCAATGTTTAATTATTTTTAACAATTTATCACATACATTGTTCTTCATCACAACTTCCTTCCATTCCTTCTGCTTGACTGCTTCTAGTGGGTTCAAACTGGTTCAATTGATTGTTTTGACTTTTCTTCCTTTCTTGGAATATTCATGTTCTTCCTCATGTTTTTCTTCAATGTTGGAGTCCATGGAATCTTCTATAGATTGCATGCCCTTATTTCTTGAAGGCTCCAACCCTCTGTCATAGGAAAATAAATGTAGATGGACAACCTAGGATATTCAAGGCTTATTTTAGAAGAAGACTTCTTCTAGAGTCAAACTGAACATGTGCTGCTTATCATGGTTGTTACTTCCATTGAAGAACATTGATATATACTTCATATTTTTTATGGATTCTTATTCAATGGATCATATCATTGGGAATTACCTCCCTCCTAATAATGACTTCATGCATGAATGATAAATATTCATGCTCTTCTTTTGGAATTATGTGATCAGCTCCCTCCATCTGAGAGAGTCCATGCTTTCGTTTGTTTCATCTCTCTTTTCTTTCTACAAAGTGTCACAAGCCTATTCTAGTTTCGTTTTGATTTCTGACTTCCTTTGAGTCTGACTCCTCTGAGTATCTTTAAGTTTGTTTCTATTTGTTTTGAATTCTTCCCATATGGTAGTTTCATCATCCTCATAAAGTTCTTCTATGACATCTTTCACAAGGATTGTTCATCAAACAAATTTCACAAGGGTACCTGCCCGAAACAAGAGCAACAAGAAAAGACAGGAATATATATCTAGAGGAGATGTTAGTTCATCGTGCGAACAAGTACAATAAGCATCTATATCAATATTTTTTATATGCAGTCGAGTATTCATTGCACCTAGCAATAATAGAATCTTTCAAAGAATTCTTTCACAATTTGTAATGTAGCAACTATCACCTTTGATATACACAAATTTCAAGCTTAACAATTTAATCAAACCTAGAACCTGAAGCCTTAATTGCTATGGAGGGTGCATTTGTTCTTCTGAATGCATTGATTCCAATATTACAATTTGGATAAGATCTCTAGTACTTTCCTTGCAAACACACTCATTTTTTTCTAGATGATATAACTTAGATAACATATGCAAGTGCATACCTTTGAAACCTTGTAGCATCATCCAACTTATCTTCCAATATGGAACTAGATATCATCTTAACAAGAAGAGATTAGAAACTCATTCAGACTATTCAATTATTAGAACAACCTAGAAACTATAAAAATTTCAAATTTGTTCACAAAATTAATTTGATAAGAAGTCAACCTTTGACTTTGACTTTGACCAGCCAAACTTTGAATTTGACTTTGATTTTGACCAAAAAATCAAACCTGACATTTTTTCTAGCTGAGGGTACTAAGAGGCGCGCTAGGCTAGGGAACACTAGGATGTTAAGGAATTAGGTCAAATGTTTCATCATAAGTGCCAGAACACAAGGTTTAGGGTTTGTTGCAGCTACATAATTAGAAAACCTATCTGTAGCTGCAACTGGTGCCACAACGAGCTTTAACAAATAACTTCCCAATCTATCTTCCAGTGGTTAGAATATATGAAGATAGTGTGGACCCATAAACTATTAGAATAAAAGAGATGCTCTCATTTTTCCGTAGACAATATAACAATATTGTCACCCAACCATAGGCATGTAGCCACCCCAGAGAATCTTTAACCTTGATAAACAGAATAATTCTAGAAGCAAACCCTAGAACCAATAGCCAACCAAAGTAGCATAATTCTCTCCAAATCTAGCATACCAAACAAAGAATCCAAAACATAACCAAGGCAGAAAGTCCAAACCATAACCAAAGACCAAAAATCTCAGTGGTTGTAGCTGTAGTTGCACTCCTCCAAACTTACACATTGTTTTTGGTTTTCTGGGTGAGAGAGAGTGAACAAATGAGCCAAGATGTCCTCTATTTGTACTAATCTATCTAGTGAATTTTCTAGTTGGGCTGACCTAACTTTCTAGTAATTATATTTTCTATTTATCTTTTTCCTATGGAGCTGACTTGTCTTCCTAGAGTATAATACCTTAATATTATATATTTTGTTGAGCTGACAAGTCTTCTAGGGTTCTTACACATCTGTTTAGGGTTTCTCTTGCTTCCCAGAATATTCTGGTCTCGTCAAAGGTTACAAGTAGAGGTTAATACCTCCCGCAGCTACCATAATATCAACACTAGGTACCCCATATTATCCTTCCCAGGTACATTACATTCCATCTCCCTTGGAATGTTTCATCCTTGAAATATGGGAAGAAGCCATATAATATGACTTACTAAGCAATGTCATAAATTGGTACCATGCATGAGAATCCATCCATCCTAGTGAAATGTGGACATGGGGTCCAACTATGTCTTTTTATCGATATTTATTTTGGTTTCTTATTGGGAGCATGTCTTCATTGTGCTCATTTGATATATCCATGGATTGCTTCTAGTCCTCCATGTACCTTCATATTGGTTGTGTAGTGTCCCCAAGGCCAAGCCCCGTAGTAAACCATGTTCTGAAAGGAATTGTAATTATGATTTATAGGTTGGTGAGCCGAGTTCTTATAAGCTGGAGGCTTATGTGTTGTTAGGCCAGGGAGCCTAAGTGTTGAAGGCCAGGAGCCCGTTGTTGTACTTGTATGTATGCAGAACATTTAATAAAATATAAACACCACCAGGTGCAGACCGACCACGATGAATGAGTGAAGGGGGACTAAGCATCCACAGAGTGGGCAAGGAATTAGGGGCTGGAAGGTGGGAAAGGGGCTAAGTGTTGAGCTTGGGGGCTAAGCCTAGGGGGATTAAGCCTGGGAATAATATTTTAATATTATCCCCAAAAGACATATGCATTTTATGTTTTATCCTAAGTTTTGGCAAGGGAGGACGTACAAGGGTGATGCGTGCTGGTGGAACGCATGCAGTTCCATGGGTGACAAGTGTCAACCCTAACGCATGCGAATAAACAGCCAGGGTGAGCCATGGGAAAGGTTCCTCCTCCTCCATTCGACCCTCAGAATGCCAGAAGGGAACTGGTCTGACTCCTGCAGAGAAACCCTCGTGCATCCTCTAAACCAAAAAGGCATGTATCTGTGTTTGTTCCGGGATAGCTGGTATATCCCCTATCTGAATAGTTAGAACCTGTGTTGACCCCTGCGTGGATTGTTTGTCACGCATCCCCGACAACTAGAGCGTGAGTCTATCCTTTGTTGGCGGATTGGGAAATAAGAAGTGACCTGCCATTGTTGAACCTGTTGGAAAGCCCGTGTCTGTTTTCCCCGTGGGTTGTTGTGACCATGCAGTGTTGGACTGTGTGGGGTCTTGTTGGCTAGTGGTACAATGATCTCTCTAGGTGAGAGAGGTGATTGAGGTTGGTAGAACAGGTTGTTGGCCTGTGAGCGACTCTCTCCATGTGAGAGAGTACGCGGAGGAAGGAGAGGACTTCTGGAAAGAACCCTGTAGCTGCCACAGAGCCGGAGACTTCTGGTCCGGCATGTTCC
Organism: Picea glauca; assembly: GCA_000966675.3. Taxonomy (NCBI): domain Eukaryota; kingdom Viridiplantae; phylum Streptophyta; class Pinopsida; order Pinales; family Pinaceae; genus Picea; species Picea glauca. Next base: position 163,629 of record JZKD02S2071462.1, on the reverse strand, counting down.
TGTAACCTAAGGCAAGGGAGATTAGCAGTCGAAGGACTATCCAGGTGATAGAGAAGGTGTATTCTCCTGGGGTAGAATAGGCATGTGGGGAATGAGGCTCTGTGTGCAGTGAGCGTGGGAGGTTCCTAGGAGAGAATTCCTTCCTTGTGGTTGTGTGTTGTTTCTCCTGTAACCTCAGCTAGCCTAGTATTCCTTGTCTTGGGGTGGAGCTTAGTCCCAGCTCGGGGGTGACCCACTGCTGAGTTGATGAGCAGTGTGGTCTAAGGTTGGGAGGTTCGTGGAAGGCCTGCACTTGGTTGGTGGAATCTACCATTGATAAAGATAAGTATCTGATTATGCTTTAGTCATGTTTTGCATGACTGTACTGTTTATGTTATCATGATTTTCGCTGTGTATATGAATTAATATGAAAAGCTAATTGCTTGCTGATTATGGAAGTAATTCATATGAATACTCTGTGTTGAATGTGTTTATTGTTTAAATGCATGTGGTTTAAATAACATTTGTATGAATTATGTACAAAGTGGTGTTATTGTCTTCTTTTAAGAGCGATTAAACCTTAGTAGCAGAAAAGGTGCGCTACAGTTTCGTATCAGAGACAAGGTTTCGTCACTGAGCCTAGATGGGCCAGTGGAGCGGTCTTTGGACCAAGAATGTGAGGGGAAATTAGGTCTGGAAGGCCAATTTCGTACCCTGGTTTGCTCCAAAATGTCAAGGAGTTACTTGATGAGTTTTAAAGCTCAGGAGGTATAGCGGCATTATGAAACTACAGCCAGTGTGGTATGAGTCCACAGGGAGAGAGGACTCCACACCGGTGGTGTAGGAGCTCTAGGATCTGTTTGGGAGGGAAGGTGAACGCTTGTGACCATCAGATCTAAAAAGTGTGCATGAGGTTTAAATCCCTTTGGATATTGCACAGGAGTGTGGAAATCGCGATACGTGAAATCCTGAAGTAGTCAGGACCGTCCATCTCGAAGGGACAGGTGGTGATAATAAAGAGCCTGTTGGCATTTCGCATGTCAAAATATCGAGATATTGGCATTTGTGAAATCGGGAGTCACGATGACAGGAGGGCTGGAATTTTCATGGTAAAAGTCCCAGGAACGATCCAAGCCGTCTGTTTGTGGGGACACGTGGCAGAGATTGAGCGACCCATCGGTATATCGGCTACCGGGGTTTTGAGTTGACATAGAACTTTGTCATCAGGGAATCGCAAGTTGAAAAATATTGAGATTGGATCTAAGCCATCCATTAGTTGGGACACGTGGGCGAGATTGGGAGCCCATCGGCATATCGGGGTTCGACGTTTCGTGAATCCTGAAGACAAGGCACCCGAAGCATTTGAAATCGCTAAATTGTGAAATAGTGAGAAGCGGCGAGGACCATCTATTCTTGGGGATGCGTGGCCAAGATCGAGGCATTCGGGAAAGTTCCGGAAGGAGAGTCATCCATCGAGAAATCAGGGTTCGGGGAATCGCGAATCCTAAGGACATATGTGTTTCGACATTGGAAAGTCCAAAACCCCGATAGGAGGTATGACTGTGGTCATATAAGGGGAGGTCGTGTGAACCACGAGTCTAGCCAGAGGGATAACGGGAGTTAGAGTGCATCGGCGTTTGTAAGCCCAAAACCTCGAAAGGATTTGTACCATTAGATCTATCTCGTCGAGGATCATTGGATCACATATAAGAAACCGTGTATCGGATTTTAGGGATAGGAGTGACAAGAGGTTGGGAGTCACTGCGTAATGAAGTCCCGGGTACTGAAAACCCAAAAGTCCCGAATGTCCCAAAAACTGAAGTTTCAAAAAAAAAAAAAAAAGTGTAGAGCCGAACGAGAGCTCAGAAAACCCATTTGAATAGAAATGTCTTTTGTTTTGTTCGTACTGGCTTATAAGTGTTGAGGATTGTTCCTGAAGGTTTAATGGCCTGACAAACTTCAAATTTAATTGCACAGTGTGTGTGCAGAGTTCAACGGAGCTCAATATTCCAGCTAACCAACGTCGAGTATGGAGTGGGGAAAGGTGCAGATTACCCCCGAAACAGAAGACGAACGGGAAGGAAAGGATGCCAATATGGGAGTGGAAGGATCAAAATCCAATGGGCATGGAAAAGAAAAGGATAAGGAAGGACACATAATGGAAATCATTGAAGGATTGCAAAGAGAGGCCAAGGCTCGCCGAGATGATAGTTGAAAGCTCATGAAAGTCAGGGATCAACAGGGTGAACTAAACTTAAAATTTTTTAAGAGCCTAGAAAGAATAGAGAAGAAACTCGAGAAGGGAAGAGACTCAAGTACGACGGAGAGTCGCAGAACCCATGGGAGAAGAAGTAGGTCGAGGAGTGGTAGCCAACACCTTAGTCGCTCCCAAAGACATTATGACAGTAAGACACATAGTAGTTCAAGCCCGTTCCCTACCAGAAAACATCGAAAATTTGGAAAGGGGGAATTGAAAGGGGAGATGAACAAAATTAAGCCTCCAACATTCGATGGAGAACATAAGAAGGAGGAAGATTTCGAGACATGGTTGCTTGGAATGAAGAAATACTTCCAACTGCAGAATTATTCTGCCCATGCAGAAGGAAGAATTGCAATGTACCAACTGAAAGGAAAATCATCCATGTGGTGGGATCAGTTTGTGCAGGTGCAACACATCAAAGATAAAGAGGTCACTTGGAAGGAATTTAAGAGGTATTTCGAGAAGAAATACCTGACTAAAATATACTATGACAGAAAGATGAAGGAGTTCTTCGAACTCAAGTTAGGAAGTATGACTATTGATGAGTATGAACAAAGTTTTCTAGAACTACTGAAGTATGTTCCATTCATCAAAGACGAGGTTGTCAAGATTCAGAGGTATCTGAGTGGACTGCCACCTTCCATGAGTGACAAGATTCAATATGATGATCCTAAGGCCATGGAAGAAACAATAAGAAAGGAGAAATGCTTGTATGAACAACAAGGAGAAAGGCCTACCTTTCGGAAGGCTTGGGATGACCAGAAGAGGTTTAAGAAAGAACAAAGGCAGAAGGGAAACAAGTCTCCCTTTTTCAAGAATGGCCCTGGGGAATAGTCATCCTTTAGAGACCCCAAGAAAGTTGAAGGGAGTGAGCAGATGCCAAGGCCTCCACCTATGGAGTGTTGGGGTTGTAAAGGGAATAATAGGTACAGAGACTGCCCCCACAGAAAAGACAAAGCAAGAACTATCCATACTGTTTAGCAAGCTGAAACAGTGGAGGATATGGGCAGTAGAATGCCAAGGATCTACACAGCCCTGGAAAATAAGAAAGCATAATTTCAATCGCACATGATTGAAGTGGAAGGTACGATCAACAACCGACCACTTGTTATTTTAATTGATTCATGGGCTAGCCATAGTTATGTAGATCCTAGAGTGGTGGAAAGTTTGCATCTAATGAGGAGCAAACATGAGAATTCTTGGTTAGTGAAGTTGGCCACAGGGACCAAGAGGAAGGTCACTGAATTAGTTAAGTTCTATTCAGTGGACATGAAAGGAATGAGATGCCTTTAGGCTCATACGATTGCTTAATTGGGATGGATAGGTTGGACAAGCACCATGCCCTTCTGGATTTCCATAACAAGAGGTTCACATGCATGAACGAAGAGGGAAATCAGGTAACAGTCCAAGGAATTCCTAGATCCGTGGCTGTCAGGGAAATCTCAGCCATGCAGCTGAAGAAATGTTACCGGAAAGGCTGTCAATTATTTGCATCTCGGGTGGAAGAAGCATCTCAAGATGTAGTATCGAATCTAGAAGATCATGAAGTACTCAAGGAGTTCAAGGATGTATTTCAAGAGGTACCTGGACTACCTCTGAAGAGGGACATCGATTTTTCTATAAATTTGATGCCTGGAACAACTCCAGTTTCAAAGGCTCCTTATAGAATGAGTACACCAGAGATGAAGGAGTTGCAATTGCAGCTTGAAGAGCTACTAAAGAAAGGTTACATTCACCCCAGTGTGTCACCATGGGGAGCCCCGGTCCTATTCGTGAAGAAGAAAGATGGGACGTTGAGGCTGTGCATTGATTTTCGACAGTTGAATAAGGTCACTGTCAAGAACAAATATTCTTTGCCAAGGATTGATGATCTTTTTGATCAGTTGAAGGATGCGAAAATATTTTTGAAAATAGATCTTCGATCAGGATATCACCAAGTGAGAATAAAGGATGAGTACATCAGCAAGACCACCTTTAGAACAAGGTATGGTCATTATGAGTTCACAGTGATGTCGTTTGGATTGTCCAACGCGCATGCTGTTTTCATGTGCTTAATGAATGGAGTGTTCAGAGATTATTTGGAAAAGTTTGTCATAGTCTTCCTGGATGATATCTTGTTGTATTCCAAGATAGAGGAAGAACATGAATAACACCTGAGATTGGTGCTGGAGGTGTTGAGAGAACACCAACTGTACGCAAAACTGAGCAAGTGCTCATTTTACCAAAGGCAGATCCATTACTTGGGACATATAATATCTGAAGAAGGGATCGTTGTGGATCCTGAAAAGGTACAGGCCATTCGAGAATGGCCAGCTCCAAGGAATGTGGTAGAAGTTAGATCTTTTATGGGTCTGGTAGGATACTATAGGAGGTTTATAGCCGGATTCTCCGGGATAGCCCATTCTATCACTTCCTTGCAAAGAAAGGGGAAGAAGTTCCAATGGACTAAAGAATGTGAGAGCAGCTTCTAGCGATTGAAGCAGCTGCTAACCAGTGCTCCAATCCTAAAGATTGCAGATCCAAATAAGGATTATGTAGTGTGCACAGATTCGTGTAAGGAGGGGTTGGGATGAGTTCTCAGCCAAGAGGGATTTGTAATTTGTTATGAGTCCCGAAAGTTGAAGGAACTTGAGAAGAATTATGCCACTCACGATTTAGAGCTGGAAGGAATCGTCCATGCCTTGAGGAAATGGATACATTACCTCACGGGCAAGAGATTTGAGTTGAGAACAGACCATAATGGTCTGAAGTATTTATTTGATCAGCCAACCTTAAATGCCAGGCAAATCAGATGGTTGGAGTTTCTGTGCGAATATGACTTTGATATCAAGTATATCAAAGGGAAAGAAAATAAGGTGGCTGATGCACTCAATATGTTAGAAAAATAGGACCAGGGATCAATAAAATAAAACAAATGCAGAAACAAAAAACACAGAAGAAACACAATACAAGAGAGACACAGATTTACATGGTTCACCCAGTGTGGGCTACGTCCACTAGAGAAATTGCCAGGTCCTTCCTTTATTATTATCCAGCAAATGAAGGGATACAACCT